>CAJHNH020002773.1:132408-182408 GCA_905116865.2 Candidula unifasciata
ATGTGTGGATGCGCACGTGGATGTAGGCATGTATTCTGATACTATTCAGAGACGATTCCCAGTTAACTCATTGACTGCGCTACGGAGCACATTAAACAAGTAAAGGACCCTTTTCCACGCCTTTCATTCATACTGGGTATGTAGGGCTAGACCTATATTTTATAGACCTACGGCGTCCGTGGCTAAGGCGTTGCGAGTCCGACTCGTAAGCCAGCATACCGCGATCGAAACCCACTGCAGGCTACGTGGATTTTTGTCGTGGTATGGGACGTCGCAGGTCGACCTAGCCTAAAATGGGTACCAGGATGGGCTGTCCTGGGAAAGTAAAGACAGCCGGCGTAATGCTGACCACATTACCCACAGAGTGCTGATGGTCTGTAAAAATATGGGAAGCTCTGACCATGTGCCCGATGCGCCGAAAGGCGTGAAAAGGGAACTTTACTTTTTTTACTTACAGCACATGATGGGTGATTACGCCGGCATTACGCCGACCGCCTTTACTTCACAGGGCTGCATCCGGTACCCACTCAAGGCTGGGTCGACCTGGGAGCTAAGGTCATTTAAAAAAAAAGGATTGGCTCCACCAGGGAGCAAACCCACGACGTTTCGATTCGCAAGCGAGCGTCTAAGCGCTCGACCACGGCGACTTCCACTAGGCCCATACTGCGACAAATTTTATCTTAGAACAAAGAAATCACACCCAAAAAAAAAAAAAAAATTTTTCCTACATTTAGCAAATTAGTAGATTTCCCTGTTTACGTTCGTAGACTTCGGCAGCAAGTTGACTGGCCTTCAACCCCACTAGGACTGTCACTTACTCACTCACTCACTCGATTTAGGCAACAAGTCGGATGTTTCGGCCAAAAATATCGCAGCCATGTTTAAAAGGGGCACAACGCGTTTATGTGTTCGGATAAAAGGGAGGAGGAGAAGAAAAAGAAGAACAAGCACAAGAAGAAGCAGCAGCAGTTCAGCAAGTAATGCATTTAAATTAGTCTCTGTCATAAGGGAAATAATTTTAATATCTAATTGTGTATTCGTTATTTTAATTATGTCCCTTGAACGATTTTGTTTTTAAATATTCGTATGCGTCTCATGAGATACATTCTCTGTTTGTTCATCATGGTATGTTTTTCTTATAGATACTGCAGCCTGTAGAATCAGGTTCCTTGATTCACCTCCCCCTAACTGAGGAGGCCGGGGCTAGGGAAGGGATGATTTTGTAAAGTTTCTTGTTCATTACTTATTCAAGGGATCATGACACACAGCTGAACCTAGAAATGCTCTGCACGTTCACTATTATTTACCATCCTTTTTAAGATGAAAATTTTCGTTATTTGAAGCCCCACCCTGGCTCTTGCCAGGGGCCGCAGTATAACCAGACCATAAATATGGCCTAATGTGTGATGTCCTGGTGGGGTAGAAAGTCAGTCAGTCAGTCAGTCGGAAGTGCTCCATTCCAGTCGTCTCCTTGTCAGATGCAATTTTTCGTGTCTTGAAGCCCTACTCATGCCGGGGGCCGATATATAGCCTGGCTATAAATATGGCCTAATGGCTGAACTCGGTTTCTGGGACATCTCCACGGGTGATCCTCATCCATATGGTGGCACTTTGTGTCATCGGGTGTTTATCGTTTGTGTGATGTCCTAGTGGGGTAAAATGTACTACTACTATAAGTGCTCCGTTCTACTTTTAACTCCAGCCTGAGTCTGAAGATTCTCAGCGAAGTGCACGAACTCCGTAGCACCGGCGAGGATCCTGAAATACTTTCGGTAGATTTGTAACTCCACGTTTTGCCCGGGCAGAGCCGTTAAGCGACTTTTTTTCGCCTTCCACCAGCCGATTTTTTTTTTCACGTGCGCAAGAATGCACACGTGCATCCCATCTTACTGCCCAGAGACCAGGGGAAATTACTAGACGTCCACGTGACACAGCACTCACACACTGCACACACAGCATGGAGATCACAACTCACTTACACATTTCAATCAGCCCCCCCCCCCCCCCCCCAAAAAAAAATCTTGATGGGGGGGGGGGTGCTAAGATTACCTAAGCCTCCATATTCCAGCGCCCCTGGTTCGACGACAGACAGCTATACGCGCCTCCTGGTATGAAAGCAGTTAACGCGAACGGACCAGAAATTGCCGTGACGTTTGTTTTAGCAACAGTACATGGTGTCTAGCAAGGGATATCTTTTTCTTCTGTTCATAGGTTCTAACCTCCGTCTGAACGTTATGGTTGTTCGTCCACTTCTGGACTCTAGTCGTGTTCCAGAATCTGAGTGTTGCGTGCACATCGGTTTTACAGATCTGATTCAATTCTGCCTCTCAGGCAGATGCACTTCGACTTCAAAGGAAGCCCCCAATGTCTTACGACACACCTGTGGATAGGCAGCGGGTCTATTCTTGTCTCACCCCCCAACCACCCCTACCTCAACCCCCACAATGGGTCCTGCAACCCAGACGATTGATAACAAGGGATATAATCAAAAATTACCTCTGTTGGTTCGGAATTGTCATAGCTATCTCCCGTAGACTATGTGTAGTTGACCTTACGTATCGCTGCAAGGGAAGGGGAAAGAGTGGTTCCACGGACCTGAAACTTAGGCGCTGTAGCTGCGGTTGGGAAGACTTGCGTGGGTGGGGAGCGGTCTCATATAATTTTACTTGGCGGCCGCGTGTCTTAGCCTCACAACAGTTATGTTAGGTGAGCCCGCCCACTTTTCCCTTATGAATACTGCAAGGGGTTATCAACCTCCCTCCCCCCCCCCCCCCTTCAACCCAAAACCCTTTAAAAAACAATCAAAATCACAAGTTCTTTGTTCAAGTATGAGTGTCAGCGTCTTAGATAAACGTGGCTTAGGCGTTATCAATGCGCTTTGTAATTCCCAGGTGCCTGGTTCGATCCCAGCTGAGGGCGATATGACAGCTCACCGCCTGGTAGTTGGTTTCAACGGTGATAACGAGAGCTCAATCGTTCAGTGGCAATGACAAACTACTAAATGTACAATGTTCTAGTACATCACAAATATATTTATATTTTTTTTTTAAATGCTCTGTTTGGTTCTGCAACTTCCTGTAAAGCAGAGTTTTTTAACTAAGTGTGCTCAGGGGGTGGGGGGGAGGGGGGCCCACATGTTTGAACTGTCAATCGTAACGGGCCGCAGCTCTGGACACTAGCATTACCACAGTAATTCTTCTTCTTCTTCTTCTTCTTCTTCTTCTTCTTCTTCTTCTTCTTCTTCTTCTTCTTCTTCTTCTTCTTCTTCTTCTTCTTCTCTTCTTCTTCGCGTTCACCAGCTGTACACTGGCGGAAAGTTCTGGTTGCTCGCCCACTACTGAACTGCAGTCCTGCTCCAAAACCTGAGTGTTGCGTGTGCATCAGTTTTACAGATCACATCCTCTTGAATACAGACTGTTGGTTCCTTGCCTCTCCGGCAGATGCACTCCGACTTCAATGGAAGCTCCTCAATTAGTCGACTCTTACGACATGCTTTTAGGGAGGCAGTGGGTCTATTCTTGTTTTCCTCACAATGGGGCCCCGGAACCCACACGGGCGCCACAGTAATTGATATAATACACCTTTCATATTTTGTTGACCATTCAGCAAATAATAATAATAGTAATTTGGGATAGGTAGGTATATTATAAAGGTAATTGGGATTTGGGGCTAGACCTCTATTTTCTAGACCAAACGGCACTTGGTGGGTGATGTGGTCAGCGTCACGCCGACCGCCTTAAATTCCTCGGACAGTGTCTCGTTCAAGGCTGGCTCCACCTGGCGGCCACGGTCATTTTTGAAAAAAGTCTAACCCCAGTCAAGATCTGAACCCACGAGCTTCCGATCCGCAGTTGAGCGCCCTGCCGCTAGACCACGGCGTCTCCCAATAATAGTAATAATAATAATTATAATAGTAATAATGATAATTATAATAATAATTTTCTTCTTCTTCTTCTTCTTCTTCTTCTTCTTCTTCTTCTTCTTCTTCTTCTTCTTCTTCTTCTTCTTCTTCTTCTTCTTCTTCTTCTTCTTCTTCTTCTTCTTCTTCTTTTTCTTTTTCTTTTTCTTCTTCTTTTTCTCCTTCTTCTCATTCTTCTTTTTCTTCTTTTTCTTCTTCTTCTTCTTCTTCTCCTTCTTCTCATTCTTCTTCTTCTTCTTCTCTTCTTCTTCTTCTTCTTCTTCTTCTTCTTCTTCTTCTTCTTCTCCTTCTTCTCATTCTTCTTCTTCTTCTCCTCCTCCTCCTCCTCCTTCTTCTTCTTCTTCTTCTTCTTTTTCTTCTTCTTCTTCTTCTTCTTCCTCTTCTTCTTCTTCTTCTTCTTCTTCTTCTTCTTCTTCTTCTTCTTCTTCTTCTTCTTCTTCTTCTTCTTCTTCTTCTTCTTCTTCTTCTTCTTCTTTTCTTCTTCTTCTTCTTCTTCTTCTTCTCTTCTTCTTCTTCTTCTTCTTCTTCTCCTTCTTCTTCTTTTTTTCTTCTTCTTCTTCTTCTTCTTCTTCTTCTTCTTCTTCTTCTTCTTCTTCTTCTTCTTCTTCTTCTTCTTTCTTCTTCTTCTTCTTCTTCTTCTTCTTCTTCTTCTTCTTCTTCTTCTTCTCCTTCTTCTTTCTCTTCTTCTTCTTCTTCTTCTTCTTCTTCTTCTTCTTCTTCTTCTTCTTCTTCTTCTTCTTCTTCTTCTTCTTCTTCTTCTTCTTCTTGTTCTTCTTTTCTTCTTCTTCTTCTTCTTCTTCTTCTTCTTTTCTTCTTCTTCTTCTTCTTCTTCTTCTTCTTCTTCTTCTTCTTCTTCTTCTTCTTCTCCTTCTTCTTTTCTTCTTCTTCTTCTTCTTCTTCTTCTTCTTCTTCTTCTTCTTCTTCTTCTTCTTCTTCTTCTTCTCCTTCTTCTTCTTCTTCTTCTTCTTCTTCTTCTTCTTCTTCTTCTTCTTCTTCTTCTTCTGCTACATCTTCTTTGCGTTCACCAGCTGTAAACTTAAGCGGAAACTTCTGGTTGTTCGTCCACTTCTGGAGACTGTTAATTCCTTAGCCTCTCAGGCAGATGTACCCCGACTTCGAAAGAAGCTTCTAATTAGTCGACACTTACGACACGCTTTTGTGCAGGTAGTGAATCTATTTTTGTTTTTCCCACAATGGGATCCCTGAACCCACACGGGGAATAACAGTAACTATTATTATTATTGTTATTGTTATTATTATTACTGCGCTATTTAAAAGACTTAAGCGTCTTGAGCCACTTCTAAACAATAATAGGATTGAGCTACCCTTTCCCCCATCCCAATTTGTTATTTGTATCAGCGCCCCTGCCTAAACACACGAAGGAAGACAACAGTAGACACACTGGTCGTGAATCTGTATGTGACAGAACCCCACGACAGAAGCTGGAGGTTTTTTTTTTTGCGAACTTCAGTAGATGAATGTCCCTTTGGGACAACAGAAGCTGGAGATTTTTTATTTTTAGCGAACTTCAGTAGATGAATGTCCCTTTGGGACAACAGAAGCTGGAGATTTTTTATTTTTAGCGAACTTCAGTAGATGAATGTCCCTTTGCGACCCTTGTAATACAACATATGTAGTAAAGGCCCTTAACCTGTGTAGACCCCTGCACCTACTTTTCAGAAAAGTCATCAGATTGCTCAAACGGAAGCGTTTTCTCTGTGCTGACTTCGGGTTCAAAATGGCGGACAGGCTGGCTAACGATTTACATCTTGAAGATGGATTCGCTTTTGACGTTGGTTTGCTGAGCAGTGTTCTAATATCTGGACTAGAAGTCATGCGGTTTTGTTGTCCAGCTACTGGGTTCAGTGCTTGGTGCGACACTGTAGACATGGAATTTTTGTAGAATGTTTTTTTCTTTTGTGCCCGCTGCGGTTTTTGTTGTTGTTGTGAGCTGCATTAAGAATGGCGGAAGCTCGATTGCATCTTAACTGGCGTGTGCTGCATGCATTATTACGTGTGCAAACTCTGGCTTGGATTGCTTGACTACACTCAACAACTGTAGTCTGCAATTATTTCGGAGGACTGTTAGTGTTGATAAACCTGACGCCTGCCTTGTGCATTCATTTGACGTTTGCTAGCTTGAGGATTTTGCTAGGATAGGTATGACTGTTACTAACTTTTTAAAGGAACAGAGATAAGTATGGTGTGTGAACTCCACTGGCTCATAATCATCTTACTTATCAGGTAATCCGTTGCCGTGAATTTGGAACCTCGATTAACGTCGGCTGTTTGCAACTCTTCAGTTTGATCTCGTGACTTATGCTCCTTGTTTTGTTTTCGTCAAAAAAGACTTCGGTTGAAAACGTTCGGTTGTATCTGTGAGCATCTTGTATTCCTCTCGTGTGCATTCTGCTCATAGCTGGTAAGTTCTTAACTCATTTTCCCAGTACGTAGTACGTGTTACCTAGAGTAACGTGCCCCTAAATTTCATTATCGCCTGGCGGTTATCTCCCCTTCACAACCGGAACCTGATCTGTTTGTGCTGAAGGCGTGTCAGTCAAAACCACGTGAGTCGAGGAGTCAGCAGTTTCGCCGGAAGGACGCCTGCACGAGTCTCCAGCTCAATGTTCTCTTTAAACATGATCTCACTACAGATTACAGCCTCGCAGGTCCACCCAGCCCAAAGTTAGTACCAGGATGGCTGTTCTGGGGGAAGTAAAGACGGCCGTCGTAATGCTGACCACATTACCCATCCAGTGCCGATTGGTCTGAAAAAATATGGGACGCTCTTTTCATATACCCGATGCACCTAAGGCGTGAAAAGGGATTTTTACCTTTACTTGTTAAAGATTACATCAGTGTTCCTTATACCCCTCCCCCCCCCCCCCACCGCCCCCTTTTCAATTCAACATTTACTTACCCGCAGAATTATGTCTTCTATTATAACCCCTACAGGAAGCACTGGCTCACTATTATTCTAAGTTAGGAGAGACACGGACACGAGTGTAGCATTACAGTATGCTGATATCACTATTTATTTCATATGAAGCCACATGTAGTCACTGGACTTAGTTTAACATAAGCCACTTTCAACAATGTTTATTTGAGAAAGTTGGAGCGGGATGGGGGGGGGGGTAACCCTATAAAAATAGGTAAAGGGGGGAGGAGGTTAGAATGGCTAGAAACCTGAGGGTCAAAGCTGCTTTAGCTCCCTAAAGAAATCACCTCAGATCACAAACAGAAGACAGGATCCAACAGGGAGACAGAGGTGTAAGGTCACAAGTACAAACAGAAGACAGAATCCAACAGGGAGACAGCTGTAAGGTCACAAGTACAAACAGAAGACATAATCCAAAAGGGAGACAGAGTTGTAAGGTCACAAGTATAAACAGAAAAAGAATCCAACAGGAAGACAGAGTTGTAAGGTCACAAGTACAAACAGAAGACAGAATCCAACAGGGAGACAGAGTTGTAAGGTCACAAGTACAAACTGAAGACAGAATCCAACAGGGTTGTTGTTGTTGTTATCGATCCAGCGGCGCATGAGCTTTCGCCCTTTGGCCCAATGCCATGTAGTGGAATTTGCATGTTTTCACAAGCTGTTCTTTTCCTCCGTACAAGGTGTTCCACTTGTCTGGTCTCGGAGGGAGTAGCGTTCTTCTTGTCTCACTGAGTTTTGGACACTCAAAGAGATGGTGTTCAACAGTTTCGTAGGGGTAGTTACATAGCTGGCCCTCTGGGGAGTGTTGTGGCTGTATTCTGTTAAGGTGTCCATTGACTGGGGTATGTTGCGTTCTAAGTCTGAAGATGGTGGCCTGGTCCCTTTTTGTTAGATGGTTAATGCTGTCATTTGGATCAGGGCCAGACATATGTCTATAAACCTCTCTTCCAGTGTCTCCCATGGCCCATCTGTTCAACCAAGTCTCTTTGTTTATAGCTCTTATAAGTGTTTTTGCTGTCTGGAGGGTTGTCGCTGTAGGTGGTTGTTCTTGTGTTGCTCCTTTCTTTGCCAATCTGTCAGCTCTGTCATTACCTGGTGTGCCGGAGTGAAATCCACTGCATCACTATTCTGATGTTGTATGAGGTAATAAGCTGATCAGCATCCAGGGTTATCTTGACTATGTCAGTTCTGCAGCGTTCACTGCCCTCCAGAGCTTGAAGGGCAGACATTGAATCTGTGAAGATGACAATATTTCGGACTTTTGAAGGGTAAACATCCATTACAGTCTTTAGGTGGTATACTGCTGTTTGCAGTGCAGTTATTTCAGCTTCATAACTTGAACGGAGTTCCCCGCATGCATCAAAGATCTCTTCAACAGATCCATCGGGATAACCTATATAGATTCCGTAATCTGCTTTAATGGTAGCTTTAAATGCTGATCCATCAGTATAGACATGTATCAATAATCCAACAGGGAGAGAGAGAGTTGTAAGGTCACAAGTACAAACAAAAGACATAATCCAAAAGGGAGACAGAGTTGTAAGGTCACAAGTACAAACAGAAGACAGAATCCAACTGGGAGAAAGAGTTGTAAGGTCACAAGTACAAACAGAAGACAGAATCCAACAGGGAGACAGAGTTGTAAGGTCACAAGTACAAACAGAATCCAACAGGGAGAGAGAGGTATAAGGTCACAAGTACAAACAGAAGACAGAATCCAACTGGGAGAGAGAGGTGTGAGGTCACAAGTACAAGCAAAAGACAGAATCCAACAGGGAGACAGAGTTGTAATGTCACAAGTACAAACAGAAGACAGAATCCAACAGGGAGACAGAGTTGTAAGGTCACAAGTACAAACAAAATCCAACAGGGAGACAGAGTTGTAAGGTCACAAGTACAAACAAAATCCAACAGGGAGACAGAGCTGTAAGGTCACAAGTACAAACAGAAGACAGAATCCAACAGGGAGGCAGAGTTGTAAGGTCACAAGTACAAACAAAATCCAACAGGGAGACAGAGCTGTGAGGTCACAGGTACAAACAGAAGACAGAATCCAACAGGGAGACAGAGCTGTGGGGTCACAAGTACAAACAGAAGACAGAATCCAACAGGGAGACAGAGCTGTGGGGTCACAAGTACAAACAGAAGACAGAATCCAACAGGGAGACAGAGCTGTAAGGTCACAAGTACAAACAGAAGACAGAATCCAACAGGGAGGCAGAGCGTAAAATATGACACTCAAAATATACAGCCGTCCAAATCAAAGATTCCAAGTAAACCCGTGAAAACGACAGGAAACATGCAAAGTAATCAACAGGAAAAGAGACAAGCCTCTTTACGAACATCCTAGAGGGAAAGTCTCAGAATTCCTAACACCAGCAAAACCATAAATTACCAGAATTCGCGGCTCAAACTGACGCGGCCAGCGACAAATTGCCTGCAAGTTACCGCCGTTGCCATAGATCGCTAAAGATACAGTGTTGCAGTTTCCGCGCTTGCATTAAGTCCCGCTCTTTGTCTGTCGTAGAAATGATTTAAAACTCGTCTCCATTTTCATTTCAGGCAATTTTACTCACGTTAAGCCGTTAACGCGAACGCAACAAGCCAGGACCTCGTAAGGAAGGTTGTTTAAAATTTTAAAAAAAAACTTGGCCTTTAACTATTTATCGTTTGGTTTGCGATGTTTGCGTGGTTCCATGCACATTCTAATGGGCCGCTTGGCCGGTGCTAATCCGGTGTTTTCCGGTGCAAAACTGGTACTTTATGGCGATGCCATGACGGGTTGCATTCTTGAGGCAGAGTCGCCTTTCGGTCATACATCTTATAAACACAGAAATGAACGTCCCTTCTTCTTCTTTTCGTTATCTCTGCCAGTTGTTTTTAGATGCGAAAGTCAGAGGCCTCTATGAAATCTGTAGTGCGTGTCTTCAACTGTTCCATACATCTTGGTGATCACAGGAATGGCAACCGGCCAAATCTGGGATCTCTCTACTGCACGTAGAGAACATGGCTGTAGCAGATGGTTAGAATTTTATGGCGCTTGCCCACGCGGACAAAGCTCAGAATCTCCAGCCGTGAGTGTCTTGTACCTTGTACTTGTGGCTGCAGTTTTTTTAAAAATGTCCAGTAGAGGTTAGTTGCGTATCCTTTACAGGACGTCACAGAACCAACCCTAACAGCCCCTGGTTGTTGTGTAGGTTTTCTAGGCAATTTTACGCCTAGTATTTTGCCATTGCCCCTGGACGGTCGGCTTTCCTGATACCACTGTCAAAACCAACTCAAGGCGCATGGCCCGCAGCTGGGTTCGAACCCGGCATCTCGGCATAACGAAAAGTTAACATTGGCTAATATCCGGTACGCAGTCTAAATCTCAAGTTCTGTTTCTGTCGTATGAGGAGCTAATTGTTTTGGTCTTAGAACGAGCGGTTTTTTGTGAGCTGACCTTTGAATACGACAATGTAAACAACGAATACGACTTCGCGAATAATATTGATAACTTTATGACCAATATCAGCTACCACGTGGAGAGTATTGGAAACTATATGAACAATATCACAGACCACGTGGACAGTATTGGAAACTATATGAACAATATGACAGACCATGTGGACAGTATTGGAAACTATATGAACAATATCACAGACCACGTGAACAGTGTTGGAAACTATATGAACAATATCACAGACCACGTGGACAGTATTGGAAACTATATGAACAATATCACAGACCACGTAGACAGTGTTGGAAACTATATGAACAATATCACAGACCATGTGGACAGTATTGGAAACTATATGAACAATATCACAGACCACGTGGACAGTGTTGGAAACTATATGAACAATATGACAGACCACGTGGACAGTGTTGGAAACTATATGAACAATATGACAGACCACGTGAACAGTGTTGGAAACTATATGAACAATATCATAGACCACGTGGACAGTATTGGAAACTATATGAACAATATCACAGACCACGTGGACAGTATTGGAAACTATATGAACAATATCACAGACCACGTGGACAGTATTGGAAACTATATGAACAATATCACAGACCTCGTGGACAGTATTGGAAACTATATGAACAATATCAGCAACCACGTCAACAGTACTTGAAACTACACGGAGCATATCACTGACCACATGAAGAATGATTATAATCAAATGAGCAAATATGATGATCAAATGAGCATTAGTTATGTTCAAAATAAACAAAGATTATGATCAAATGAACACATATTAATATAAAATTAACAGTGATTATAGTCAAAGAAACATTGATTTTGAACACATAAATAGAGATTATGATTTTTTTTTAAACCAAAATTATATCGAAGTAAACAAAGTCTACGGCCTCGCCAGAAAATGAAAAAAGAGTCGATGTTTTATGATTTCACTTGCTAGAGCTTTGGACTTCAGGACCGTTGTTGCCAGCTGGTATATTTAAGGTGCTTTTTCTGTGACGTCCAGCTTTCACCCTTTCTGCCCAATACCAGTTAAGACCTAGCGATGAAGCTCCTCCTCTTGATAACACCAGGACTGTCCAGCAGCATTGTAGAGACCCGATGTTGCCTATAAATAACGATCCCTTCTAAGCCTTCCGTTTCCACTTAAAAAAAAAAAAATAACGCTGGTACGTTGGGATGAGCTGATACTGTCCAGTCAGAAGGGCTGTGCTCCGACTGTCTTGCCTGGCGAAGCTCCCTTCTAGATTACCTGCCAGCCAAGGCTGAGAGCCAGGTCTGCCCTGCTATTGCTAGTTTGAGTACGGCCACATAAATAATGGCGAGAGAGAGAGAGAGAGAGAGAGAGAGAGAGAGAGAGAGAGAGAGAGAGAGAGAGAGAGAGAGAGAGAGAGAGGAGAAAGGAGGAAAAGGGAAGAAAGAAAAAATAAAGAGTGAAAGATAATGCAGTTACAAAAAAAAGTGTAGGGGCAGCACGTGGCATTCAAGTGTGCGTTGCGCGCGTGTCTGTATGCATGCGTGTGTATGAATTTCGCATGCGTGCGCCAGCGTAATTGTGTGCATACGCGCTTGCTGGTTGTATATGTTGTTGCGTGCATACTTATGATACAGAATGCTTGCTTGTATTTCCTTGGTAACACAAAATTATGTCAGAGTTTAGTGTCCATCCTGTCAACTGTAGATTCTAGACGGGGCATGTACCCACCGAGCTGCTTCCTTTTCTTGGCATTTACCAGTGGGAACTCAGGGCGAACGTTCTAGTTTGTCCATTTCTGGGTTATAGTTTTCTTCCGGAACCTGTGTGTCGCATGCGCATCCGTTTTAAAGATCTGACTCATGTGTATGCAGACTGTTGGTTCCCTGCCTCTCAGGCAGGTTTACTTTAAATGAAGCTCTCAATTAGTCGACTCTTAAGACATGCTTGTGGGTAGTCAGTGGGTCTGTTCTTGTTTCCCCGACAATAGGACCCCGGAACCCACACGGGGAGTATGTTGTTCAAGGACGCACCCGTTTTTATAAGCCTGGCTTGTTTGAACGTAAACAGTTGGTCTCTCATGCCCCAAGTCGATGCACTGACTTCACAGTTGGTCTGCCCCAATTCCCCCCCCCTCCCTCACCTCCTGGTTGGGGTCTCGAAACCCCTACGGTGACTAGATGTAGCAAAAGCGAAGACTGGATATCTACTCAACAATTTGACGATAACGCAAAGAGAATCACCTAACTTGACAACAGTAATTTCCCAATTGTTGCGAAACTTCATTTACCTAAACGTGTTACTATTTTTTTTATTACCTTCCACATCGTGCCTCATCTCATTGTATAAATGACAACCCACAAGCCGACAGTAGCTTCAACCTTCAAGAGATAACTGATGGCGTCTCTCCTGCGATCCTTCAAATTTTCGGCTTCCAATTTGTGAATCTATCAATTTCCTCACCACAGTTCTGAAATCATCTCCGCCTGTGTCGTTCGTTTGTTACATCAGGACCGCCAGCATGTCGTGACTGACTACTTCCATGCCAGACTGCATTTCTCGTGGTGGTCTGGTGCTGCTGACGCATCTAGCGCTACCTTATACATTTATTGCGTGTGCGTTTTTCTGGATTTGGCCATAACATTTTTTTTTTTGGTTCACTAGTTTGCATATGGAATAGTGAAGGATACTGTGTGATTTTCACTGATGCAGGAATGGAGTAATTATGTAGCGAGCTGTTTACCGTGAGTTCAAAGCTTGAATACAAATGAGTACCAATTACCAGCGCTGCTGCACAAACTGTATCCAGTGGAACTTCAGGATATGAATGTACCCAGATATGAGTTTTTCAGGATACAAGGGCAGGCTCGGCAATGCTACGAGGTGAAATCGGGTGCGACAGAATCTTGGTAACTTTTGTATTGATTACCGCAGACTCGAGCCAGTCGACAAGGCACTTGATCATGATGGTGATGGACAGTGGGCACGGATTATATTCATTCCCTGATAGTTCTGAAGTATTTTAAAATTGTACTCTGAATTCGGGAGCTGGACGCTCACCTGCGGATCCAAACGTCGTGGGTTCAAACCCAGACGGTGCTGGACTTTTTTTCAAAAATGACTTTGACTGCCAGGCCGACCCAGCCTTAAATGAGTACTGGTTAAACGTCCTGGGAAGTAAAGGCGGCCAACATGATGCTGACCCATCACTCACCAAGTGCCGATTGGTCTACAAAATATACGTGTAGCCCTATATGCCCAATACGCTTAAAGGCTTGGCAAAGGGTCTTTTCTTTCTTCTGCCTTTCTAGCCCCCAATGGAGCATAGGCCCTCTACCAGCTCACGCCAAGTCATTCTTTCTTTTGCTATCGCATGCAGCATCTTTCTAGCTTTGGCCTTCCTTTATTCCTATGCCCCTGTGGGTTCCAATGCAAAGACATTCTAGTTATATTGCTCTCCGGTTTTCTCAATGTGTGTCCTATATCAGGCCAGCGTCTTTTCTTCACTTTTTGGTCCACTGAAGTTTGCTTAGTTCTCTCCCGAAACTCTACATTAGTGATTCTTTGATACCATTTAATTCCCTCTATTATGCGCAGGCACCAGTTAGTGAATGTCTGCAACTTATTAATAACTTCCTTAGGCCTTAGATGTTTTCCATGTTTCCGCTTCATACAGCAGTACAGATTTGACATAAGAATTAAAAATTCAAGTTTATATTTCTTTAATTTCTTTTGACCTTGATAAATTGCCTAGTGTTATATAAGCTCCTCTTGCCTTTATTTAAATATCTTTACCGCTTCCCCCATTTTTTGTCTACATTAGTGCACAGTCTTTTACATTACTTTTTTTTGGCTCTGGATGTCCACTCACCACGAATGTAACAACTCCAGTCGAGGTCTGGAAGATGTAGCACTACTTGAGCTGCTTCAGGTGACGTTCGATAATCTATAAGTTAACCTCAGGTGACCTTCGCTAGTCTATGAGTAACCTCAGGTGACCTTCGCTAGTCTATGAGTAACCTCAGGTGACCTTCGCTAGTCAATGAGTTGACTTCGGGTGACATTCGCTAGTCTATGAGTAAACTTAAGATGACCTTCGCTAGTCTATGAGTTAACTTCAGGTGACCTTCGCTAGTCTATGAGTTAACTTCAGGTGACCTTCGCTAGTCTATGAGTTAACTTCAGGTGACCTTCGCTAGTCTATGAGTTAACTTCAGGTGACCTTCGCTAGTCTATGAGTTAACTTCAGGTGACCTTCGCTAGTCAATGAGTTGACTTCGGGTGACCTTCGCTAGTCTATGAGTAAACTTAAGATGACCTTCGCTAGTCTATGAGTTAACTTCAGGTGACCTTCGCTAGTCTATGAGTTAACTTCAGGTGACCTTCGCTAGTCTATGAGTTAACCTCAGGTGCCGTTCACTAGTCTATGAGTTAACTTCAGGTGACCTTCGCTAGTCTATGAGTTAACTTCAGGTGACCTTCGCTAGTCTATGAGTTAACCTCAGGTGACGTTCGCTAGGCTGTGAGTTAACTTCAGGTGACCTCTTCATCGATTAACGGATTTACTGATTAAAAAATCGACGTCATAGCACACCGGGCATACCCATAGATGATCCGTCTCCCGCAGCAAATATCTCAAGGTGTAGAACTGTTACTGTAGAACACTGATTATACACATTGTTTTCTTCCTCTCACCAGTCCCTCCTTGCCGGATCCACACCTAATCCCTCATTTAAACATTCTTATACACGTTATTTCATCTAACATTGCGCTTTTATCAACATCCGTTCATGTATGGCGTTCACAAAGTCTTGCTTGTCCAGTAGCAGTGTTCCCCTAGCTATCGCTTTTGTATAAATGAACAGGGAGGAGGGGGGGGGGGGCATTTAAGACCGTATACATATTAAATGTATAAATATCAAACCTGTCACCCTTCAGTGGCGTGTGCGCCTCGCTGTTGACACAAGTGCACTAAAAGCATGGTCATCTAGGATACCGACCCCCCCCCCCCCTTCCCCGCCTCCCCCGCCCCCTTAAATAAAAGTGTCTTTATTGTCTGCGTCTATCGTACAGCTTGAAATCCACAACTATGGAATACAGACAGAATTCATCTCAAACCATTGCTTACAGAAATATATATTAACGAATCATAGGTCAAATAACAAACACAGCAACGATTAACAAACACAGTATACGTATTCCATAGTTGTGGATTTCAAGCTGTACGAGAGACATGGCCAAAGAAGTCACCTTTATGTGTGTGCGTGTGTGGGGGGGGGGGGGGGGGGGGGGAAAGTACCTAGTTGATCATGTTTTTTGCGCACTTGTTTTCATAGCGACGCGCACAGGCCAGTTAGATGTGACAGATTCTATCCCGGCACAGTCACTATAGCTTTCAATTTTTCTGTTCTTCAGTGTGTTCTTCTGTCTTTCTGCTTCTTTCTATAAGTCTAAATGTTTATAACATTTAATATTGCTTTTGTAGCCAACCAGTCTAGTGGTATAATACTCGCCTGCCCTGGCGATGATAGATTGGGTAGTCACGTGAGTAAAAGTTGATTTCCGAAAACTATCCGTCCGCAACTCACGCAGAGTCCGGGTCTCGTGTTTAGCACGTGCAAGCTCCCCATGACAAGCAAGTGCCCTATCTTTTGGCCTTCTTCCCGGGCGCAATATGCTGCTCAATAAACTAGAAAGTGATGAATCGCTCCGGTAGCTGCCCACGAGTTCATACATTCGCTCGCCGACTGGCTCGGTAATTGACTGTGCTAACGATTATATCATCGGTAACCCGAGCGGCCATGCGTCTTGCAGACCACACGTGGCCACTTTTCGTTCGTGTCAATAGACAAAAGAAGACTTCGTGGAAATAGAGATAGAAACGTTTGAATGTGGTGTTTCCGATGCAGGAGATGAGATTATTGTTTTTGTGTGTGTCTGTTTGAGATTGACTTTGCGTGGGTGTAAATGTAAATGAGTGTGTACGACTGTTTGTCATCCTGCTTGTATGTGTATGGCTTTTTATGTCTCGTCCCATATGTGTGTGTATGGGGCGGTATGATTGTGAAGTGCGCGTGTTTAAGTGTATGTATGTGTGTATGTGTATGGCTTTTTATGTCTCGTCCCATATGTATGTGTATGGGGCGGTATGATTGTGAAGTGCACATGTTTAAGTGTATGTATGTGTGTATGTGTATGGCTTTTTATGTCTCGTCCCATATATGTGTGTGTATGGGGCGGTATGATTGTGAAGTGCACGTGTGTAAGTGTATGTATGTGTATGGCTTTTTATGTCTCGTCCCATATGTGTGTGTATGGGGCGGTATGATTGTGAAGTGCACGTGTGTAAGTGTATGAATGTGTGTATGTGTATGGCTTTTTATGTCTCGTCCCATATGTGTGTGTATGGGGCGGTATGATTGTGAAGTGCACGTGTGTAAGTGTATGTATGAGTGTGTCCGGCTCTCTAGCGTAGTTAGCTAAACCGGATTGCGCGGATACCGGTTGACGAACTCCTTGTGGTCCGGGTTCAATCCCGGGGGTAGGCAGGAAAGCCACATTTTCTCCCAGATTTAGGGTATTTATAATGGAATCAAGGCCGAAATGTTGCGATATCCATAATACCGAGCCTAAGGGTTTTCAACTCATGGCTTTTGGATACTAAAACAAAACAAAAAACAATGTATGAGTGCATGTGTGTGTGTACGAGTGTATATGTGAGTGTCGGTGTGTGTGCGTGACTGACTGTGTGTGAGACCATGTGAAGTTAAAAAGTGGAACGATTAACGAACTAATGTCCAGCCCCGTCCATCTACACACTTGGTGAACTGTCATTGATGATTGGTCAGGCTGGTCTACGTTAGAGGGGTGTAGAGTGCACTCTCTCGTCAGACCAAGGTTCAGTATGTGTGGAAGGGGGGGGGGTGTGTTAGGGCTAGTTGTACATGTTATTGGGGTCGTTAAAAGCACACACATCCTGTAATACAGAGCACGAGTGGTGGCTTGTGAAACTGTCGAGACAAAACACGAGCGCATCAACCTGACATCTCTGCCACTTAAACTGACGCGTCTCATAGGTCAACACGCATGATTGAACGTCCAATCACAGTGTTCTAGCCCGACTTCGTCACCCATAAATGTGTAGGTGGGCGGAGCTGGACCTGAGTTCGTTATCTGTTCTGTTTAAGTTAAGAAAGGCAGTGTTGAAATGGTCTCCGTACATCGTAATGCATTGACCAGTAACATAGCATTTCTTCAGTGTAACAACAAGCATATTATGTGCATCCGTACACGTTCGTAAACCCATGTACATTCATAAATCCCTATAGGTCCATTAGTCCTTATAGGTTCATCAATCCCTTTAGGTCTGTCAGTCCCTATAGGTTCATAAATCCCTATAGGTCTATTAGTCCTATAGGTTCATAAATCCCTATAGGTCCATTAGTCCCTATAGGTTCATAAATCCCTGTAGATCCGTCAGTCCCTATAGGTTCATAAATCCCTATAGATCCGTCAGTCCCTATAGGTTCATAAATCCCTATAGGTCTATCAGTCGCTATAGGTTCATAAATCCCTATAGGTCCATTAGTCCCTATAGGTTCATCAGTCCCTATATGTTCATAAATTCCTATACGTTCTCAAATCTAGTATGCTTGTTTCATCTCAACAAATAAAACTACTAGCCGTCGTGGTATAGTGGTTAGACGCTCGCCTGAGGATCGGAAGGTTGTGGGTTCGGGGTCTGACGGAGCATGCTTAATTTTTTTTTTTTTTAATTTCACAAATCCCGTTGGCTTCCAGGTTGACCCACTCTTACATGAGGACCTATGAGTGTAAAATGTGTGTACACAGGAGAAGCAGATGCAGAAGAACTACTACTACTACAGGAACCGGGCACTTCATCTCGTCATATGCTAGCTCCAATGTCCCGTTTTCTCCCTGCCTCTGATGTCGAAGTGCGGAGAGACACCTGGATTGAGGCACCTTCTCCTGCTGTGCGGACTTGATTATGTCGCGGCGATAACGTTTGCTTGGCCCCACAAAAAAATCAGCACTGTGGCGGCACAGCGAGGGGGCGTATGGATACGATGACTGTGTTAGTTCGTGGTTTGATTCGTTTACTGCGATAGTTTTGTAAGCAGCCGCTTGCGGATTTTGCAGGGGAAATTGAAAATTCTAACTGGAGAAAAGGCAAAGATACGGAACAAGAAATGGAATATGATAAATCGGAATTTTGTATGATTAAAAGACGCTAGATTAGCCAGACGGGCAGTCTGTCTACGTGAGCGCATGGCTAAACAACTGATTAATTTTTCCTTATTCGAATTATCATTATCGTTTTATCTGGGTTTTTTTTTTTTAAACGACATTTATAGCGTAAAACCATCGGACGATGGCGACAACTTAACAAAGGTTTATGCTGTAATGGTGCGTGTCTACCTCTTTCGAATTACATTAGTACAGGAGACTGAGGCGCATAATAAAACCGCAAGGGCAACTGTTTTCTGTATGGGGATGTTTGGATACATTGAAAGCTTATGACATCACATGTTTGCCACGTGACCCAAGATATGGTAATAAATAATGTAGTCGCCATTTACAAAACGGAAGTGATACTGCGAGACAAGGAGTGAGTGCGTAAACATAATCCAAGTGCGAGAAAACAGCAAAGACAGCGGTTGAAAACTTGCAGATCAGGCTATCATGTTTTAGAGATTAATATCCCCCCCCCCCCTCTTCTTCTTCTTCTTCTTCTTCTTCCCCTTCTTCTTCTCCTTCTTCTTCTCCTGCTCCTTCTTCTTCTTCTTCTTTTCTTGTCTTCTTCTTCTTCTGCTTTTTCTTCTTCTTCTTTTTCTTCTTCTTCTTCTTCTTCTTCTTCTTCTTCTTCTTCTTCTTCTTCTTCTTCTTCTTCTTCTTCTTCTTCTTCTTCTTCTTCTTCTTCTTCTTCTTCTTCTTCTTCTTCTTATTCTTCTTCTTCTTTTCTTCTTCTTCCTTTTCTTCTTCTTCTTCTTCTTCTTCTTCTTCTTCTTCTTCTTCTTCTTCTTCTTCTTCTTCTTCTTCTTCTTCTTCTTCTTCTTCTTCTTCTTCTTCTTCTTCTTCTTCTTCTTCTTCTTCTCCTTCTTCTTCTTCTTCTCCTGCTCCTTCTTCTTCCTTTTCTTCTTTTCTTTTCTTCTTCTTCTTCTTCTTCTTCTTCTTCTTCTTCTTCTTCTTCTTCTTCTTCTTCTTCTTCTTCTTCTTCTTCTTCTTCTTCTTCTTCTTCTTCTTCTTCTTCTTCTTCTTCTTCTTCTTCTTCTTCTTCTTCTTCTTCTTCTTCTTCTTCTTCTTCTTCTTCTTCTTCTTCTTCTTCTTCTTCTTCTTCTTCTTCTTCTTCTTCTTCTTCTTCTTCTTCTTCTTCTTCTTCTTCTTCTTCTTCTTCTTCTTCTTCTTCTTCTTCTTCTTCTTCTTCTTAATCATCATCATCCTCCCTCATTACCATCCTTAACCTAAACTTCCGCGTGAAGATCTAATTATTCGTCTACTTCTGAAGTTTGATCTTGTTCCGAAACTTGGGGTTTGCTTGTATATCCATTTTACAAGTCTAGTGTTTTTACAGCCTGCTGGTCCCTTGTCTGTTGAACAGATGCCTTCCGATCTGGAAGGAGAGGTCGATCCCGCCCACGTTGGCCGGACCCCAGGCTGATAGGCATTGGTCAGCATGTTCCTTGTCCTCGTACGCGCAACACAAAATTCCTGCAACACAACCAAAGTCCAAACATATACGAACAACCAGGATATTCCGCCGTAATTCACAACCGGCGAACACAGAAGCAGTTCGTTGAGCGAAACTTTCACGGTAATGTATTACGCGTGTGAAAATTCCGAAGATAAGAAACGCCGGTGAAAGCACTCAGTAAAATATATTTTAAACGAGACTCTAGCTTAACATCATCGGGATGGGGGGCTATCTCTGGCTTAATAGTGGCTTTCTGCCGGGAGAAAGCCACCAGACGGACCCCGAGCTTGGAAACTAGATCAAAGCGCGCCGAGATGGGCTCTGTGGGAGTTCTGGATCTTCAGGTTTAGATGCTGGAGATTGTCCAGGGTTGACATCCCGTATCTTTTCTTAAGTGCTCCCGCTGGGATCCCAGTACCCGACTGAAAAGTTCTCCTTTGCCTGTTGTGCCTCTTTTACCTATTCGTAATCCGACACCCGTAAGTAAGAGAAGTGGTACATACTTTCATCTGGTCGTTTGTTGAAGGGGCACACGGCTGCTGAAAGGAGAAGGGGGCGTGAGAGAGGGGGTGCTGGGGGTGCTGGGGGTGGTAACGCTACTGTTTCTGCAAACGGTTTACTTCCGGAGCAGTTGCCGGTCGTCTGTTCACGTCCTTGTCTCTTGGAGGTCGCTGGGTGCTTGAGTGATGTTTGCTTGTACTGTTGGTTGTTGTTCGAGCCATGTTGATCCTTGTTGTTTGCTTGTACTGTTGGTTGTTGTTCCAGCCATGTTGATGCGTGATGTTTGCTTGTACTGCTGGTTGTTGTTTGAGCCACGTTGATGTGTGTTGTTTGCTTGGACTTTTGGTTGTTGTTCGAGCCATGTTGATTTGTTATGTTTGCTTGTACTGTTGGTTGTTGTTCCAGCCATGTTGATGCGTGATGTTTGCTTGTACTGCTGGTTGTTGTTCGAGCCATGTTGATGTGTGTTGTTTGCTTGGTCTTTTGGTTGTTGTTCGAGCCATGTTGATGTGTGTTGTTTGCTTGTACTGTTGGTTGTTGTTCGAGCCATGTTGATGTGTGTTGTTTGCTTGTACTGTTGGTTGTTGTTCGAACCATGTTGATGTGTGTTGTTTGCTTGTACTGTTGGTTGTTGTTCGAGCCATGTTGATGTGTGTTGTTTGCTTGTACTGTTGGTTGTTGTTCGAGCCATGTTGATGTGTGTTGTTTGCTTGTACTGTTGGTTGTTGTTCGAGCCATGTTGATGCGTGATGTTTGCTTGTACTGTTGGTTGTTGTTCGAGCCATGTTGATGTGTGTTGTTTGCTTGTACTGTTGGTTGTTGTTCGAGCCATGTTGATGTGTGTTGTTTGCTTGTACTGTTGGTTGTTGTTCCAGTCATGTTGATGTGTGTTGTTTGCTTGTACTGTTGGTTGTTGTTCCAGCCATGTTGATGCGTGATGTTTGCTTGTACTGTTGGTTGTTGTTCGAGCCATGTTGATGCGTGGTGTTTGCTTGTACTGCTGGTTGTTGTTCGAGCCATGTTGATGTGTGTTGTTTGCTTGTACTGTTGGTTGTTGTTCCAGCCATGTTGATGCGTGATGTTTGCTTGTACTGTTGGTTGTTGTTCGAGCCATGTTGATGCGTGGTGTTTGCTTGGACGTGAGGTTGTTGTTCGAGCCATGTTGATGTGTGGTGTTTGCTTGGACGTGTGGTTGTTGTTCGAGCCATGTTGATGTGGGTTGTTTGCCTGTAGTGTTGGTTGTTGTTCGAGCCATGTTGATGTGTGGTGTTTGCTTGGACGTGTGGTTGTTGTTCGAGCCATGTTGATGTGGGTTGTTTGCCTGTAGTGTTGGTTGTTGTTCGAGCCATGTTGATGTGTGGTGTTTGCTTGGACTGTTGTTTGTTGTTCGAGCCATGTTGATGTGTGTTGTTTGCTTGTACTGAAGGTTGTTTTTCCAGCCATGTTGATGTGTTTGCTAAGACTTTCGGTTGTTATTTATACCATATTGTTTTATAGACTCCTTTCCTATGTGGATTTCGATAGCCCCATTGCGGGGATGGAAAGGGGGAGGTGGCAGGGGAAGACCCACATTTTATTAACTCAATAAACACAAGTTTTGTGTTATTTTAAAGCCTCACCCCGGCTGTCGTCGGGGCCCTTACGTAACCTAACGGTTGAACGGGGTTTCTAGGACTTATACTCGTATTATCCTTATCCGAGTGGTGGCACTTTGTGTCACCGGATGTTTAGCGTTCCTCGTGCGGTCCTGGTGGGATTGATAGTCACTAATAAAAGATCCACTGTTCTTTTACCAAACATGTCGTTCAAGGCTACTAACTAGGAAAACTTCATACAGAATGAAGCCATGCAGGTAATTGTGGGATAGGCAAGAGATACCCGGTAGCATGTAGGCCATATGTACTTACACTGTCGGCTATTACAGATAGGATCCAAGTTTTGCCAGCAAAGTCATTTATCAGAGAAGCTGCAGACAAGGAACACCTCCTGCATGAAGCCCTAGGCAGAGATATGGGTCACAGACTGAAAAGAGGAAGGTCTTTGATGGCGGAAGCTGAGGACACAGCTAAACCATTAGAGAGAGAGTGGTCGCTGAGGTATATGTGGAGAGTAGACGCTGAGGTTTATGTGGAGAGTGGTTGCTGAGGTATATGTGGAGAGTGGTCGCTGAGGTATATGTGGAGAGTGGTCGCTGAGGTATATGTGGAGAGTGGTCGCTGAGGTATATGTGGAGAGTGGTCGCTGAGGTGTATGTGGAGAGTGGTCGCTGAGGTATATGTGGAGAGTGGTATCTGGGCGCCAGTGAACGCGTCCGGAGTGCCGAGAGGATAACCCAACTCATAATTTACAACTCACAGGTAAGCAGGTGTTGCAGTCACGTGAATAGATGAAGAGGTGATGTAGATACACAGGTAGTGTGGTAACTATATATACGTCCCTTCCAGATTCTTGAACGTATTCCAAACAGGACGTATACCAGACAGACGTATACCTAACAAAACAAATACCAAACAGGACGTATACCTGACAGGTCGTATGCCAAAAAGGATGTATACCAGACAGGACGTATACCAGACTGGACGTACACAAGATGGTGTCGTGAAATGATAAACCATTACACATCAGTCTGTAAGACTGGTAACCTAACTTACCTGTAAATTTTCACAAAATTCAAACTTGGACTCGCCCGGAAAGATATAGTCCCTTATATCTATATATATAGGCCTTTATTGGACAACATTATTATGGCTACCTTTTCTGGTTACTTTAACTAAACTCCACTTTTAAATGTATATATCTTTGATATATATTAAGGGAGTTATTTGAGGTTTCGTGGAAACCGATTTACTCCTTGCTCATGTATACTAGGGACTTCTTTTTGTACCAACGCCTGAAGTGTCTAAGTGACGCGATTCTCTTTGCCAGCTTCCTAGCGTCCAGACGTGTCAATCTATGCCTGTATCATTTCATTTTTCAAGGCGATCTGGAATGTCTCAGTTTTTACATATGCTTGGGATAAATCCTGTGTGAGGAGCTGGCAGAGGTTTCACAGTCCAACCAACACCCATCAACCACCCATAAACCCATAAACCATAAACCACCTACCCACCAGCTAACACCTGTGAAGGTTCCTGACATCTCCAACATGTGGGAGATTGTACCTCAAACAGCTTACCAGTGCTAGAGCTTATGGTAACTCAAAGACAGTGTGTATTCTACTTGGTGATAGAGACTTGCTAAGTACCAGTGCAGTATTGTGTCCTCTATGGTGAGGTACTCTCTGACTACTTGATCCAGTGGAGCAGAATTCCCAGAATCAAGGACAGTCGAATCATCCGGAGCGGAGGGAGGCATCATAGACAGGAAGAGGAAGCTAAGTTTGAGGCTTCATGTGCTTTTTTTACATCACAGCTCCTATGTTCCCCAATGATGACATATAGTCACCTCCAGGACCGGCTGTCTGTATAGTTTCCTCGGGATCTAGACATTATTTGCTGAGATTCTTCCACTGATAGCTGGAATTCACTTCATTATTATATGTAAATCCATAATATACTGATTACATGCATTCATTTTCATGGCTGACTTAGGTTTCTCTATGTCACCTTCTTAAGTGTTTAGCAGTTGTGTGTGTATGTATCTTCATTATATGTGTTAACATGGTTATGATAATGACTTATCATAACCTGGGGGCTTTCTTTAGTAAGTAGTGGGGGTGTCCAGCCAAGTGTGCCTAGAAATATTGTATTCATATACTGACATATTTTGTAGTGCCAATACTTGAGTTGCCCTACTCCAGAGATAAGTTGAGCGTATATTGGCCACGGGGAATCCCTTAGACCAATACGAGCCAAACGACTCAACATAATTATCTCTGAGTGCTGTTGGTTCTGAAGGAGAAATCCTTACATTAGGCACGCGACAGGAGTGATATGTGACAGAACAACATATCCCCAAAAATCTGTGGTCTCGTCGTGGGATTGTTTTTGTACACTGTTCAATCTTTAAATTTGCTGGTGATCTTGGCCAGGAGTTGTTCAGTGTTTGTTTTTTGTTAACACAGTGTGACCATTCTGGGTCAGTTCTTAGATTATTCTCCTAGGAGTGATTTGTAATCATTGTGATGTTTTGTGGTGTCTAAGTACATTGGGTTAGATACATCCTTGGTTGGTGGTGATAATTTAATCTATTGGTAATTATATTTACATTGTTGGTGACAATATATTTTGTTGTGGACTGTTAGTTGACAAGACAGCATGTCGCAGTCAAAAATTTCCATACAGGAATTGAAGGACATGGCTGTCCAGATGGGATTGGAGGGTAAAGAAATGACCGAGTGGATTAAAACCACGGAACGTGAGATGAGGATGGAAGCCCGTGAGGCTGAGAGACTCAGAATTGAGGCAGAGAAGGAAAGCGAAAGACTCCGAATAGAATCTGAGAGGATTCAAGAAACTGAGCGACTCAGAATGGAATCTGAGAGACTCCGACTTGAGTCTGAGAGGGAGGCTGAAAGACTCCGAATTGAGTCTGAGAGGGAATCAGAAAGAATGAAGTTGGAACAGGAGGTGAGGTTAAGAGAATTGGAACTTCAGGCTCAGAGAGAGGGTAATAGACCCAGATCTCCAACACCTGATATTGATGGTGCATCAACGCACAGTAGCTCAGCTCAAGCGATGAACTTTCCTATGCCAGTCTTCGACCCGAAGGCTGAAAATATTGAACAGTACCTAGACCGATTTGGTAAATTGGCATCTTTGTACAACTTGGAAAGGAATATGTACACGCTGAAGTTGGCTCAAGGTTTGAGGGGTGAGGCATACGAGATTTATCAACGGATGCCCACCGGTACTGAGACTGATTATGATGCATTGTGTCAGGCTTTGCTGAAACGTTTCGAACTTAATGCTGCGACATACAGACAGAAGTTCAGAAATGAGAGAAAGATGACAGGGGAGAACTATCCTCAGTTCGCCAGTCGCCTTCAGGGATATTTGACCAGGTGGAGGGAAATGTCTGGATACTCCTCTTCTTTTGAAGATTTACAGGAGATGATCCTAACGGAACAACTCCGAGAGACATTACCTCGCCCTATGCAAACCTTCCTGACGGAGAATGGTGCTGACAGACTGAGTGAGATGTTGATGTATGCTGAGAGGTATGAGATGGCACATAAAGAAGTGTGTATAGGTGGGAAACCCAAGGCCCAGGGCCAAGGGAAAAATAATGGTAATGGTCATAAAACCCATCCAAATGAATCCCCTAAAAATAATTCATCCCAAGCACAACCCCAGAACCCCTCAAAAGTTCGGAGAACACAACATAGACAACCCTTTAATGGCCCTAAAAAGCCTTACTGCCATATTTGTAAGAATAATAACCACTGGACTAAGGAATGCAAATCCAAACAGTCAGGGAATTTACAAGTATCAGCTTTGTTGTCTACTGTAGTACCTTCTACCCAGGAACAATTGTACAATGGTTCCAATAGGCCCCCTGTGGTAGAGAGGGTCTGGGCTAATGGATATTCTTTAAATTGTCTGTATGATAGTGGTTTGTCATACGGCTGTGTGGTGAGGCCAGAGTTTGTAAAACCTGATCAGTATACTGGCAGATTCATAGAGCTCCAATGTGCCACATTGGATGCTAAACCTTTAAACTTGCCTATTGCTAAGATTAAGGTCCGTTCAAAGTATGTCTCGGGGGAAATTGAGGCTGCAGTGCTTGAACACTGTACCTTTGATCTAATTCTTGGCGCTACTTATGTATTTTTAGCAGAGCCGAAGAAACCTTCAGAGCATCTTGCTGCGGTGACCACCCGAGCACAGCATAAAAGTGCCTCAGAGGAATCTCCTCATGTAAATCCTCTTCTTGAGGAAATTAAGGTGGCCCAAAGTAGTGACCCAACCCTTAAGGCATGTTTTAAAAAGTTAACTGCAAGTCACAATCCCCCTTTGAAGAAAGAATTCTTCATGAAAGGTAAGTTGCTTTACAAATGGGCAAGTGACAAGTATACAGAGCACAGTCAACTTGTAGTACCCAAAACATATAGACAGCAGATTCTCCAGATGGGGCACACTATAGCCTATAGTGCCCATATGGGAATTCATGCAACGACACAACGCATTGCCTGTCATTACTTTTGGCCAGGTATGTCAGCAGATATCATGCGTTATGTCAAATCCTGTCCGGAGTGCCAGAAGGTAGCTCCCAAAGGCAGGAATGCACCAGTCGGACTGGGGGAAACCCCTGTCACCTCCACACCTTTTGAAAGAGTGGCGGTCGATTTGGTGGGACCACTTCCTCTCACAAAGAAGAAGAATGCTTACATATTGACCTTGGTCGACTGTTGTTCAGGTTATCCGGAGGCTGTTGCACTTCGGAGGATTGACAGTAAGACTGTGGCAGAGGCATTGATGAGCATTTTCACAAGAGTGGGATTCCCTTCGCAGATACTGACAGACAATGGATCTCAGTTTAAAGGGAAAACTAATGGAGGAAGTGTTTCAGATAATCAAGTCTCAACACATTTGCACCAGTCCATACCGACCCCAAGCGAACGGCCAGAATGAGCGGTTCAATGGAACGTTGGTATCGCTTCTGAGAAGATTAACCCAGGAAAAGCCAGAGAGGTGGGACGAGTATCTGTCTGCAGCACTATTCGCCTACCGGGAAGTACCCAATGCCTCTACTGGATTTCCACCTGCGACCTTGGTGTTCGGAAGACACATTTCTGGACCCTTGGCCATTCTCAGGAAGACATGGACAGACGAAGGGGCAGATGATTCCTTGAAAACCATATCACAGTATGTGCAGGAACTCAAGGAAAGGTTAAAGCTAGGGTGGGACCTGGCTAAAGAGAACTTGATTCGTGCACGTAAGAGGTACGCTGCACATTTCAACCGGAAGACGAAGGAACGATGTCTTGAGGTTGGAGATAGGGTTCTTTTGCTGCTACCATCAGGGAAGTCTAAGTTAGAGTTAGCTTGGGGAGGCCCTTATACGGTGGTAGAGAAGATATCCAGGATCCATTATAAGATCAACATTAAAGGTAAGTCAAAGGTCTATCACATTAATCTCCTCCGGAAATACAACGAGAGAGAGGTAAGTGACACACCGACCCTCTTGACACTTTCTGTAGCTATGGAGGTGGAAGGTGGAGAAGCCACAGCTGTGGAATATCCTCTTCACCCCAGGGAGACCTATAAAGATGTAGAGGTTAACCCAACTCTCTCTGTCTCTCAGAAACAAGCTATAGGGCAACTCTTGTCAGAGTACGATTCTGTCCTGACAGAGAAGCCAGGGCGCACTTCATTAATGGAGTATGATATGACATTGGTTACTGATGAGCCTATTCGTCAACGCCCTTTTCAGATCCCTTTCTCTAAAGAGGAAGCAGTAAGAAAGGAGATCGAATATCTACTTAAGGAAGGTGTGATTTCACCCTCAGAGTCCCCTTACAGTGCTAATGTGGTTCTCTTGAGGAAACCTTCAGGTGAGCATCGTCTGTGCATAGACTACAGACAACTGAACAGGGTAACGGAATTTCTTCCGGAGCCCCTTCCTGATCAGAGTCATCTGTTTGCCCGGCTCAATAAGGCCAAGTTTTTTTTCCAAAATTGACCTGAGCAAAGGGTACTATCAGATCCCTGTCAGGAAAGAGGTGCGTAAATATTTAGCTTTTAGCACTTCAGATGCCCATTATGAATTTAACGTCCTTCCTTTTGGAACTTGCAATGCTCCGGGGGCCTTCACCAGAATGATGAGACTGCTTTTAAACCCCTTGGGGGACCCCTCTATCTCCAATTTTATGGACGATATTCTGGTGGCTTCCGAGACCTTCGAGGAGCACTTAGTTTCATTGCAAAAACTCTTACAGAGGTTGAGAGAAACAGGTCTGACTGCCCGACCTACCAAATGCAAATTGGCTTGGCGGGACTTGGAGTTCCTGGGGCACACGGTTTCTGAAGGAACCATTAGCCCAGAACCCAAGAACATTAAGAAGCTTAAGAAAGCTCCTAGACCTACAACGAAAAAGGAAGTCCGTTCCTTTGTATCCCTGTGCGGATATTATCAAAAGTTCATTCAGAACTTCAATTCTATAGCGGCACCTTTAACAGATGCCACCAAAAAACTCATCGTCCTGAGAAGGTATGTTGGACCCCTGAGTGTGAAGACGCTTACCGCACGCTGAAAGAGAAATTGACTTCATCCCCAGTGCTGCAACTTCCGGACTTATCTAAGCCCTTTGTTTTGCGCACTGATGCGAGTGGGGTGGGAATTGGGGCCACAATCCTTCAGACAGGATTACAGGATTCTGAGACTCTCTTTCCTGTGGCATATGCCAGCAGGAAGCTCAACCAGGCTGAACGACGTTACTCCTGCATTGAGCGAGAGTGTCTTGCTTTGGTTTGGAGCGTACAGCGGTTCCAACCTTATTTATATGGTGTACAATTCACCGTGCAAACTGACCACCAACCCCTCGTATTCTTGGCATCTTCTACCCATTTGAATCCAAGATTGATGAGGTGGTCTTTGCTACTGCAACCCTATTCGTTTACTGTGGAATATATTCCTGGTAATCAGAATGTGGGAGCAGATTTCTTGAGCCGCCATCCCTTGTCTGATAATTCACAGACTGAAGGCGATGAGCAAGCTGAAAGTAGTGAGTCCATAGATGTGTAAATGGCTGATCATTGTTCATTCGCGTAGTACGCTCTTCCCTTTGGGGGGGGGGGGGGGTACTGTCGTGAAATGATAAACCATTACACATCAGTCTGTAAGACTGGTAACCTAACTTACCTGTAAATTTTCACAAAATTCAAACTTGGACTCGCCCGGAACGATATAGTCCCTTATATCTATATATATATAGGCCTTTATTGGACAACATTATTATGGCTACCTTTTCTGGTTACTTTAACTAAACTCCACTTTTTGTTGTTGTTGTTGTTATCGATCCAGCGGCGCATGAGCTTTCGCCCTTTGGCCCAATGCCATGTAGTGGAATTTGCATGTTTTCACAAGCTGTTCTTTTCCTCCGTACAAGGTGTTCCACTTGTCTGGTCTCGGAGGGAGTAGCGTTCTTCTTGTCTCACTGAGTTTTGGGCACTCAAAGAGATGGTGTTCAACAGTTTCGTAGGGGTAGTTACATAGCTGGCACTCTGGGGAGTGTTGTGGCTGTATTCTGTTTAGGTGTCCATTGAGTGGAGTATGTTGCGTTCTAAGTCTGAAGATGGTGGCCTGGTCCCTTCTTGTTAGATGGTTAATGCTGTCATTAGGATCAGGGCCAGACATATGTCTATAAACCTCTCTTCCAGTGTCTCCCATGGCCCATCTGTTCAACCAAGTCTCTTTGTTTATAGCTCTTATCAGTGTTTTTGCTGTCTGGAGGGTTGTCGCTGTAGGTGGTTGTTCTTGTGTTGCTCCTTTTTTTGCCAATCTGTCAGCTCTGTCATTACCTGGTGTGCCGGAGTGACCTGGAATCCACTGCATCACTATTCTGATGTTGTATGAGGTAATAAGATGATCGGCATCCAGGATTATCTTGGCTATGTCAGTTCTGCAGCGTTCATTGCCCTCCAGAGCTTGAAGGGCAGACATTGAATCTGTGAAGATGACAATATTTTGGACCTTTGAGGGGTAAACATCCATTACAGTCTTTAGGTGGTATACTGCTGTTTCCAGTGCAATTATTTCAGCTTCATAGTTTGAACAGAATTCCCCGCATGCATCAAAAATTTCTTCAACAGATCCATCGGGATAACCTATGTAGATTCCGTAACCTGCTTTAATGGTAGCTTTAAATGCTGATCCATCAGTATAGACATGTATCCATTCTTGGGGGTAAGGACTAAACTCCACTTTTAAATGTATATATCTTTGATATATATTAAGGGAGTTATTTGAGGTTTCGTGGAAACCGATTTACTCCTTGCTCATGTATACTAGGGACTTCTTTTTGTACCAACGCCTGAAGTGTCTAAGTGACGCGATTCTCTTTGCCAGCTTCCTAGCGTCCAGACGTGTCAATCTATGCCTGTATCATTTCATTTTTCAAGGCGATCTGGAATGTCTCAGTTTTTACATATGCTTGGGATAAATCTTTTGTGAGGAGCTGGCAGAGGTTTCACAGTCCAACCAACACCCATCAACCACCCATAAACCCATAAACCATAAACCACCTACCCACCAGCTAACACCTGTGAAGGTTCCTGACATCTCCAACATGTGGGAGATTGTACCTCAAACAGCTTACCAGTGCTAGAGCTTATGGTAACTCAAAGACAGTGTGTATTCTACTTGGTGATAGAGACTTGCTAAGTACCAGTGCAGTATTGTGTCCTCTATGGTGAGGTACTCTCTGACTACTTGATCCAGTGGAGCAGAATTCCCAGAATCAAAGACAGTCGAATCATCCGGAGCGGAGGGAGGCATCATAGACAGGAAGAGGAAGCTAAGTTTGAGGCTTCATGTGCTTTTTTTTTTACATCACAGCTCCTATGTTTCCCAATGATGACATATAGTCACCTCCAGGACCGGCTGTCTGTATAGTTTCCTCGGGATCTAGACATTATTTGCTGAGATTCTTCCACTGATAGCTGGAATTCACTTCATTATTATATGTAAATCCATAATATACTGATTACATGCATTCATTTTCATGGCTGACTTAGGTTTCTCTATGTCACCTTCTTAAGTGTTTAGCAGTTGTGTGTGTATGTATCTTCATTATATGTGTTAACATGGTTATGATAATGACTTATCATAACCTGGGGGCTTTCTTTAGTAAGTAGTGGGGGTGTCCAGCCAAGTGTGCCTAGAAATATTGTATTCATATACTGACATATTGTGTAGTGCCAATACTTGAGTTGCCCTACTCCAGAGATAAGTTGATCGTATATTGGCCACGGGGAATCCCTTAGACCAATACGAGCCAAACGACTCAACATAATTATCTCTGAGTGCTGTTGGTTCTGAAGGAGAAATCCTTACATTAGGCACGCGACAGGAGTGATATGTGACAGATGGGACGTATACCAAACAGGACGTATACCAGACAAGACCAACACCATATTAGGATATACAAAACAGGATGTATACCAGACAGGACGTATACTAAACAGATATACAAGACAGGACGTACACCAGACAGGACGTACACCAGACAGGACGTATACCTGAAAAGACGTATACCAAACAGGACGTACCACCAAACAGGATGTATACCAAACAGAACGTATATCAGACAGGATGTGCACCATACAGGACCTTTACCAGACAGGACGTATACCAAACGAATTTTCTTAAAAGAAATGAAAGAAGAATTATCAATCTGCCACGCCGCCCCCACCCCCCACAAAAAAAAAAATGCTTAATTTTTATTATCACAGTAGACGTTGATGGGGCATACAATAATGTAAACAATGCTTAATACCAAAATATGCTCGCCTGCGGATCGGAAGGTCGTGGGTTCAAGTTCTGGAAGTACCGGACCTGTATATATACATGTATTTTTAATGACCATGGTCGACCCAGCCTTGAGTGGGTATTAGACGGAGTCCCGGGAAGTAAAAGTGTTCGGCGTGATGCTGGCCACAGCGCCTACTATGTGCCGATCGGTCTATTAAATTAAGGTCTAGCCCTATGTGCCCAATACACTTGGAGGCGGAGAAAGGGTCCGTTACTGTCCTGTACTTTAAAACTAACGGTGAGTATTGTCTCTATATACCGTTTTTTTTTTTTTTTTAGGACGGTGTAGACAGGGTCGCGAGCCTGAGGTTTTAGGGTTGCATGGCTAGTGCTGTCGCCACGCACTTTACACGCTAGGAAGCGCTGAAAAAAAACTATCCATGACAAAGATGCTGAGTCCCAATGGCATTCGTCTGTAGAATTTAAACAATTTAACTAACTAAACTACAAAGATATTGTACAGAAAAACTCCATTACCTTACCGTGGGGGGGGGGGAGAAGGGGGGGGGGGTTGAACCCGCATCTCATGCATAAGAGCCCAACGCTGCAACCCCTCGGCCAGCTGCTCCTCAACTTCAATACTACAATATAAAAATACAAAAGTAGTTTGAAATAAATAAACATGTTTGGGTGACCTAGCACAAGAAGCGGAGACGGCAGAGCAAAATGAAACATCAGAGAACTTTAAGTAACACAAGGAAATTACTGCGGAAATATAGTCAGCCAACTGGATCAATTAAAAGTAGTCTAGGAAAGGTATTCTTCTTCTTCTTCGCGTTCACCAGCTGTACACTCTGGCGGAAATTTCTGGTTGCTCGTCCACTACTGAACTGCAGTCCTGCTTCAGAACCTGAGTGTTGCGCGTGCATCAGTTTTACAGATCTCATTCTCTTGAATACAGACTGTTGGTTCCTTGCCTCTCCGGCAGATGCACTCCGACTTCAAAGAAAGCTCCCCAATTAGTCGACTCTTACGACATGCTTTTGAGGAGGCAGTGGGTCTATTCTTGTTTTCCCCCACAATGGGGCCCCGGAACCCACACGGGGGCGGAAAGGTATTTACCAGCACTAAAGATCAAATGGACAGACGGGCTGAATATTTTGAAATACTTGTGAATAGATCAGCCCCAGAGGTTTCTTTAGTAACGGAACTGGATCCAGCTGTGAGATACCACTGAACAGAAAATTCAGATGGCTATCAATCGGTATGAGGACGCTAAACTGTTACATAGAACCTGATCTGCTGTTTGGCAGCCAATCTTGGAATGTCAGTGAACAAATTAAGAAGAATTTGGAAGTAACAGAGATGTTACAAATACCTTGGACGACCAGAGTAACTAACAATGATTGCTCGAAAGAAGCTAATGAAAGTATTTATTTATATACAACAATAAGAAAGAGATAAACATTGTTCTTTGGTCACATAATGAGAAGGGGAGCATTAGAGAACATTGGAGAAGATCGTGACAACTAAAAAGATCAGTGGAAAAAAGGGGTAGAGGCAGATCAAGAGAGATGATTCTGGATGGGCTGAAACGATGGAATGGAGGGATATCATCAAGAGAGCTGTTCCCGGCAACCAGGGATCGTGATCTGTGGAGACACATGAGCACCTACGCCAGTTGGCAGGGCACATGATGATGATGATGATGATCAGTTGGTAGGTAAAGATAAGCTGGTATTACGTAAGAAGGTTTATAGGTAGATCCTGTGTAGGTTAAAATTAGACTTAATATTATTGTTAATCATTACCTTATTACCGAAGGTAATAAAACTATCATAATATTAACAACCACTACACGTGTACCACAGACAATGATTCCACCAGACAATAAGGAAAACAGACAATGGGCGTGCTCCAGTGTTCAGGCTGCCCCCACAAGTCTGTCCCGAGCCACTTTTGTTATCGGCCATCAGTAAATACTCCAGTTGCTTTGGATAAAAACCAGATAATGTGGAATCTTCATCTGCGACTCTTTATGTTGAACATTCTGATCCACAAGCTCGTTTATCGCAAGTCCCATCATGTGCATGGACGTCGATGCGATGTCCCCAAGGGACAGAATCCCCCGAAGTTTTTGCTGGAATTCCATCGAGAGTTATCTCACTCGTGTCTTGTAAAACCGTTCTTTGTCAAATCATTTCGTTGGAAGACTCTGCGACAAAGGATTGAGTGGTTGTTGTTGATGGTGATGTTGATTCTGATGTTGATGTTGATGCTAGACCATCCGTGTTGTGGCGCCAGACGAAATTCAGTTAAGCGAAGAATTAATTTCACAAAACAAATATGTCGTCTGGCTGTCTTAAAACGTTCATCGTTTGAAGGCTCATGGGATTTCACTGCCATCTTCCATTGTTAGCAGTAGCTATTGTTGGTGGGTAGTCTCTGAGGTTGGTGGGTCGTGGATCTATCAGGCATGGTAGATCGTAGATCTACTTGGCTTGATAGGTCGTGGATCGATCACACATAGTGGATCGTGGATCAATTTGGATTGATGGATTGTGGATCTACTTGGCTTCACGGGTCTGGGATCTACATGAATTGATAGGTCGTGGATCTATCACGCATAGTGGATCGTGGATCTATTTGGATTGATTAAGCTTAGATCTTTACTGTTTAAAAACAAAGAAAAACAGAAAGAAAAGATAGTGAACCGCCATCGGTTTACTACTCTACAAATAATTAAAACAGAAAGAAAGAAAGAAAGAAAGAAAGAAAGAAAGAAAGAAAGAAAGAAAGAAAGAAAGAAAGAAAGAAAGAAAGAAAGAAAGAAAGAAAGAAAGAAAGAAAGAAAGAAAGAAAGAAAGAAAGAAAGAAAGAAAGAAAGAAAGAAAGAAAAAGAAAGAAAGAAAGAAAGAAAGAAAGAAAGAAAGAAAGAAAAAAAGAAAGAAAGAAAGAAAGAAAGAAAGAAAGAAAGAAAGAAAGAAAGTAAAAATAAAAGAAGCACATAGCTGCTGAAAAGAACATAATTTTGACATGATTGATTGACTTTCTACTCCACCAGGACATCACACAAGCGATAAACACCCGATGACACAAAGTGCCACCTTGTGGATGAGGATCACCGTGGAGAGGTCCCAGAAACCGCGTTCAGACAATTGGCCATATTTATGGCCTGCCTATATTGCGGCCCCTGGCAAAAGCCAGAGCGGGGCTTCAAATAAAAAAAATTACGTCCTTAAAAGGACGTAAGGATTTCAAACAGGATAATAAAATATTTTTTTTTTTTTTTTTTTTACATTCAACTCTTCGTAATTTAGCGAGTGAAATTGTTCAAACTGAAAATACAAATGCCCTTGGGTCCAACCAATCAAATAACACCTTGGTCGTTGATAGTTTTAAAGTGTACGAGCGTATCAGTTAACCAATAAAAACGCGCCACCGGCTAACGCTTAACCTGCGTGAATGACTATTGGAGTTCCACCAGGGCTACCAATACTGGGGTTTTCCCCCAGATCTGAGATTTTATATGACACCTTGCATTCAAATTTTGAAATCTGGGGGTTTTGTGTGTGTGTGTGTGTGTGTTGTTGTTGAAATATTTCCTTATATAAAAGTGGGTAATGTTTCGTTTCGTAACTATAAAATTTGTAGTTTTTAACAATCTGGGTTTTTTTTTTTTTTTGGTTTATGTATTGCTTGATTTTAATTCAGCTAAGCTGGGGTTTTCAAGTAAATCCCTTTGGCAGCCCTGAGTTCCACTGTATTTGATCACAGGTGGCCCGTGGGTTGAAGGAAAGCGGAAATGTATACTTTTCCAGCCTGCTATTTTAAAATGAATATTTTTGTGTCTCCTTTACTTCATATTTTCTTATGCGTTCTCCTAGCTTTCTTTTCTATACGTCTTCTCATCACTTTAAAAACAAAAATAGTATACCCACCTCTCAACTTCTTTGATTTATCGGATGCGCTGATGAAGACTCTTTGGCCGCAACTTTCATTTTCCCTTTGTGTTTGTTATACTATGAAGCTTCCTGTCTATTTCTTGTGGTGGGGGTTTTTTTTTTTTTGGGGGGGGGGGGGGGGTATCTGTTTATGATATCTCAACTTTTTAGACTATGCATGTTACGTTGCAAAGACTCCGATGTTGCTAGCAAGTTCACGCAAGTGTCTCGATTTGTTTGGGACACCTTTACTCTGAAAATTTTCTCCAACAGACTAAACAAATGTATCATCTGTCGCTCAGAGAGAGGCATCCCCACTAAATCACACAGTTTGTGCAGTAGTTAGAATTCCGTTGATTAAGACTTTGGCCGAAAGATTAGATTATATTTGTGCCTATCTTTTCTATTTCTTCCATTGAACTTTCTTGTCAGTTTGTCTTGCATGTAAGTTAAAAAAAAAAAAAGTCCCTTTTCAAAGCTTTTAGGCGTATAGGGCATATAGGGCTAGACCTATATATTTATTGACCAATCGGCTCAGGATGGGTGATGTGGTCAGCATCACGCCGGCCGCCTGTACTTCCCGGGAGCACCCGGTACCCACTCAAGGTTGCGTTGACCTGGGACTCAAGGTCTATTTTGAAAAAAAGTCCGGCTTCTCCAGGGAGCGAACCAACGACCTTCCGATCCGCACGCGAGCGTCTAGCCGCTACGCCACGGCGACTCCTTATCTGTACTACTTCTTCCTAATTCTACGTAGGCTAGCCTGTGGTAAATACATGTCACATGTTGCTGGTATGATTTTGCTGTTTATAGTCTATTCCTTGGCGGTCATACTTATGCTTGATTGTTTTAATAATGGCATCAGCTCGAGGTATGGTGTCCGCCTCGTGTGCTAGAGGTCCCGGGTTCAGGCCTCTGTGAGGGCTAGAATTTTTTCACGTGGACTCCTAGTAATTTCCCCCTAGTCTCTGGGTAGTGAAATTGGACGCCCGTGTGTATTGTTGCGCACGTAAAAAAAATCCCCTGACATTTGGAAATCGAAAAGACTAACCTAACGGCGCTGCCAGGACACAATGTGGAGTTAAAAATCTATACAATAGTATTTCAGGATCCTCGCCGGTGCTACGGAGCCTGTGCACTGCGCTGAGCTTCTTCGGACTCAGGCTTGAGTTAGAAGAAGAACGGAGCACTTTTGGGTTCTTTAACTATTTTATTTTGCTAATTTAAGTTTGTTAACATTTTTTCTCTGTTTATTTTAATTTTTTTATTTTAAACGTGTGTGTGTGTGTGTGTTTGTGGAATCCTGGACAATCGGTAGGCAGGCCAAACAATTTCTGGTGGCCTCGGAGATGTGGTTTTACAGAAGAATGCTTAGAATACCTTGGACAGCCAAAAAGAGCAACCAAGAGGTTTTGAAAGAGGCGGGAGCCTGAAGACAACTTATCACAGACATCAGAAGGAGACAGTCATCATTTTTCGGCCATGTTAGGAGAAGAGGGAAAATAGAACATGTTGTGACCACTGAAAAGATCTGTGGAAGAAGGGATAGAGGAAGACAACGAGAGAAGATGCTTGACAGTCTTGTTGCATGGCATGGAGGTGTGTCGGCACACGAACTGATACATGCTGCAGGAGATAACAGATTATGGAGAGGCATTTTCGCCCACGCCAGTCGGCAAGGCACCTGATGATGATGCGTGTTTGTGTGTGTGTGTGTGTTTGTGTGTGTGTGTGTGTGGGGGGGGGGAATTCAAATGCTGACATTTGTTTCGTAATATGGCCCTTCACGTCCACATTGTCTCACATTACGAGCTTGGATATTTACAAGCTCTGTCTTGTCCGTTGCCTTTTCTAGTTACAGTTTGTGTCGTTGTTAGAATTCCGTTGGTAAAGACGCTGGCTGTAAGATTATATGTATGAATGTTTTTTCTATTTCCTCCATTGACTTTTCTTGTCAGTTTGTCTTATATTTAGTATTTCTTCCTAATTCTACGTAGGCTAGCCTTTGGTCAACACAGGTAACATGTTGCTGGTATGACTTTGCTGTTTATGATCTATTTCTTGGTGGTCATACTAACTTTGGATGTTTTAATAGGGGCATCGGTTGTTTTGTACGTGTAATGACTCCTTGGCACCTTGCTTCTAAATCCTTTTTGGCGTCCTCCAAAAATATGCTTCCTTGATATTTAATTTGTTTGCCTTGCTTCATCATGCTCCAATCAACCCTATGTGCAGCGGACTAGAAAACTAGTGAACACGCATTATTTCGGTTTTAGTTGTTTTTACTTTCATATCTTCTACACGTTTGTTGTCCTATTCAGCTCCAGCGTATTGTCCTCACCTCCCGATTAGAATTTGTTTAGTTTTCTCCCAAAGCTCTGCATTAGTGGTTCGTCATTGCATCCCATTGTTTGCTGCTATACTTGCTCAAGTCTTTTTCTTCTTCTTCTTCTTCTTCTTCTTCTTCTTCTTCTTCTTCTTCTTCTTCTTCTTCGTGTTCACTGCCTGTAAACTGGTTGTTCGGTCACTTTTGAACTTCAAGTTTGGTCACTTCTGAACTTTAGTCTTTTCCCAAAACTCGAGTTTTGCTTGTACATACGTTTGATAGATCTGGCTTTTTTGTATACAGCCTGTTTTTTCATCACCTCTCATGCAGACCTCTGTTAATGTACCTGGCAAGATAAAGCGAAATATACCAGTCAATAAATTGTGTAATGAATTGTTTGAGTCCGCATTATTTAACTTACGACTGACAACAACAACAACAACAAAGAAAAGGAATACACGATATTTTTCAAAACGAACGCAACACAGTCAAGTTTCTTTTAGAGCAATATCAATAATTTAATATCATGTTGAGTCGTATCAATCAGTAATAATACACAAATAATATCATGTTTGTTCTGTGTGGGTTTTTCCCCTTATACTTGAGTTGTGTCCTGAGAAAAAAATCAGATTTGTTCTATGTGAGCTGCGTTCTCACCTCACACTTGATTTCTCACTTTAAAAAAATATAAATGTAAATAACTGTTGCGTGTGATTTTTGTCTTAGAAACTGTGTTCTGTGCTCCCCCACCCCCACCCCAACTCCTCTAGCGATTTTGAAACTGGGTTCATTTGTACTGATAATAATCTGTTAAACTAATATTTAATTGTTTAATTCAGTTAATTTAAATAAAATCATTTAATTAACAAAAGCAAAAACAGAAGAGCCAAAATCATTATGTTATGTGGCACTGTGATTTGTGTGTTTACACCCCTCCCCCACCCTCTGTCAAATTAATAATGCTTGGATTTCTTTTCTTTCTGTTTTAGGCTAGTGAAAAAGGGGGTAGGGGTGGGGCTGCCATATGTTTAGGGCGGCGCCACCTGACAACAAGTTGAAAAACACTGCCTTGGACGTTGATACCTACTTTGGGCAGTATCAGATTCGTTCTATGTGGTCTTTCTCTCCCTCTCTGTCTGTCTCTCTCTCTCTCTCTCTCTCTCTCTCTCTCTGTTTGTCTCTCTCTCTGTCTGTCTCTCTTTCTATTTCTCTCTATCTCTCTCTATCCCTCTCTCTATCTATCTCTCTATTTCCCTCCCCCCTCTCTCTCTATCTCTCTCTATCCCTCTCTCTATCTATCTCTCTATCTCTCTCTCCATCTCTCTCTTCATCTCTCTCTCCTTCTCCCTCTACCTCTCTCTCCCCTCTCTCTCTCTCCCCCCTCTATCTCTCCACTTTCTCTCCCCCCCTCTCTCTCTCCCCCTCTCTCTCCCCCTCTCACTCTCCCCCTCTCTCTCTCTCTCCTCCCTCTCCCCCCTCTCTCCCTCCCTCCGTCTCTGTCTCTCTGTCTCTCTCTCTTCATCTCTCTCTCCTTCTCCCTCTCCCTCCCTCTCTCTCCCCTCTCTCTCTCCATCTCTCTCTCCTTCTCCCTCTACCTCTCTCTCCCTCTCTCTCTCCCCCTCTCTCTCTCCCCCTCTCTCTCTCTCTCCCCCTCTCTCTGCCCCTCTCTCTCCTCTCTCTCCCTCCCTCCGTCTCTCTGTCTCTGTCTCTGTTTCTCTCTCTCTCTCTCTCTCTCTCTCTCTCTCTCTCTCTCTTCATCTCTCTCTCCTTCTCCCTCTCCCTCCCTCTCTCTCCCCTCTCTCTCTCCATCTCTCTCTCCTTCTCCCTCTACCTCTCTCCCCCCTCTCTCTCCCCCTCTATCTCTCCACTTTCTCTCCCCCTCTCTCTATCTCCCTCTCTCTCCCCCTCTCTCTCTCCTCTCTCTGCCCCTCTCTCTCCCCCCTCTCTCCCTCCCTCCGTCTCTCTGTCTCTGTCTCTGTCTCTCTCTCTCTCTCTCTCTCTCTCTCTCTTTCTGTCCTTCCCCCTCCGCCCAGTTTAAAGCTCTAGTTGTTCGTCTACTTCTGGACTTTAGTCTAGTTCCAGAGCTTAAGTTTTGCATGACACATCCGTTTTACAGATCTGGCTTATTAATATGCAGACTGTTCTTTTCTCGGCTTGCAGGCACGTGCACTCCAACTTCAAAGGAAACACTCATAATTACTCCATGAGCTGTTCCAAAAACTGTACAATATCTGTCTTTTATTTCATTTCACTGTCATCACTGTTCAGAATTGTTCACATTTCAAACAATATTATGGCCTGGAGAGAATGAGGCACGTGGGTGTAACCAGAGGTTCTGGCCGGCTCACTACACCCAGAGGAAAGGTAAGACGGACATATAACCAGATTTTGACCGGTACCATCAGTATTGGAACTCTGCGCTGGCTGCTGAAGATGAGGACGGAGCACGCATGGGAATGCCCCGAGTGCTGTGATGTTAATTCTTGACTTAACTAACTAACTAAATTTCAAACAATATTATTTTCTGCAGTGTTTTAGGAAATAGTCCGTAATTCACATTTCTGTTGCCGTTAGGAAAAAAAAAAACACACAACTTACACATAATTTGTAATCCAAAGCTATCTTTTATTTTAAATTATTGGATCAACAAACTGGCAATTGTGTCAAAAATTCGTGTATCAGATCTGGCCAGGTAAGTGGCCTATGTAACTGCCAAAGTCGTGTACAGAATTGACTTCAAAATGGCAGGTGGCCTGCTGGTATGAATGACAATAGCAACCAATATAAAATGTCCGGTTGAAAATGTTCAGTGTATATCCCTGTGGCTTAGGTGTTGCGAAGCTTAGGGGTTGCGAACATTGTGTGTAATTCCTCGATACCTGGTTCCCTTCTAGCTACGAGCGATTTGTCAGCAGATCGCTTTGATTTATTTCGACCATAGTCTGATCGAGCCGATCGTTCAAAAGCAATGACAAACTAGTGAAGTAAAATTGCCTAGTAAAACAACAAACAGCCAAAAATGCTGAGGTTGGTTCAACAACGTCTTCTAACTCAGTGATATTCAACATTTTTACACCCCCAGACCGGCAAAACAGGGAAAATGATTTTATTAACCACCCGCTTTATGATTAGACGGAGACTGGCTGACAAAGGTTGAAAAACACTGCTCTAAAGCTGTGGTGTTTCCTTCCAGATCTAAATACATCTGCCTGACAGTGAGGACCAATAGTCTGCTTACAGACAAGCCAGATCAGTAAAATGGATGTGCACGCAAAACCCAAGTTCTGAAGCAGGATTGAAGTCCAGAAGTGTGCAAATTAATCAGAGTTTTCAGTTGGGGTTTATAGCCGACGATCACAAAGAAGAAGAAGAAGCAGTGGTTTTAAAACCTTTCTTTTGTGGCGCGGCCAGACTAAACAGCACTGCTGTAGAGTATAAGCAACTAACTTGTACGTAGTTTGCTTGTTGTCAAGAAAGCAGTTCATTCGCTGAATCATGTTTCATAAAATCACAGTTTTCAGCCAGTCCGACATTGCTACTGCTTTTAGGTTCGAAAATCAATATAGAATACAGAAATAGTGCCGGTATCGTGTAGCCGCTTTATGATTAACATCGTCGCCGACACCAGTTAATCACTGCTCTAAAATCAGTGATTTTTAAAACCTCTTTCATGTGGCATCATCCAGTTTGAAAAACACTGCATTAAAATCAGTGGTTTGAAACCTCTTTCAGGGGACATGACCCAGTTTGAAAAACACTGATCTAAAACTACACGCAACTAACTTTAAAGTGTAAATAATTTGCTAGTTGTCAAAGCCTTTTCACTTTCCCACAACTCGTAAATCTGAATATTTCTAGAGACTTGATGTGTCCGTCTGCAACAGTTCACAATTTTTAGATTCTTCTCTTCTAAGTCGAAGTGCATCTGCCCAAGAAACAGGGAACAAGAACTGCACACAAATGAGCCAGTAAAACGGATGTACACGCATAACTCAGGTCCAGGTACAAAACCAAAGTCTAAATGGACGAACAACCAGCACCTTCCGCCAGAATTGACGAACTCACAGCCGGTCGAAGAAGAAGACCAGCAATAGAAGACTGACTGCTTAGAGAGACGATCGTCTGTGTCTTGCCAACGTCTGAAAGAATGAATGAATCAGAAACTGACATCGCTGCACTCGGGACATTCCCACACGTGCTCCGTCTCCTTCCTCAGTGGTCAGCGAAGGGTAAATATACTCATACAGTAACAGCTGCAACATAATTAGAAGTCCCCCTATGCTTCCCCCAACAGTGTTCAGTATCTGATCCACACTGAACTGCGGGAAGTGTCTATCATTGTCTCTCTTTTGTAACTTTAGATTGATGGTCACCAGACCTCAGACGTCATTTGTGGAGGTTGTTGGTGGTGATGGTGATGATGATGCTGCTGATGAGGGTGGTGGTGGGCCAGCGACGGCGACAGCGAGTGGCTGAAGTGGTGACTGAGGCTTCGTGGGATGGCGAACGCTTCGTGCTGGCTCAGCGGATGTGGTTCCGGTGATGGAGTGATGATGTCCCCTGGATGGAACTGTCCGTCCGGTCCCATACCTGGAGATGATAGAGATATACATGTTGTAGATGTAGGTACAGATGTTGTAGATATAGATACAGTTATTTTAGATGCAGATACGGATGTTGTAGATATATAGCTATAGATGTTTGTAGATATAGATATGGGTGTTGTAGATATATAGCTATAGATGTTGTAGATATAGATATGGGTGTTGTAGATATATAGCTATAGATGTTGTAGATATGGGTGTTGTAGATATATAGCTATAGATGTTGTAGATATGGGTGTTGTAGATATATAGCTATAGATGTTGTAGATATGGGTGTTGTAGATATCGATACAAAGGGTGTATATATATATATATATATATATATATATATATATATATATATATATATATATATATATACAGATGTTCTGGATATAGATACAGATGTTTTAGATTCAGATATGGGTGTTATAGATACAGCTACAGATGTTGTATATGTATATATATATATATATATATATATATATATATATATATATATATATATATATATATATATATATATATATATATATATATATATATATATATATATATATATATATATATATATATATATATGTGTGTGTGTGTGTGTGTGTGTGTGTGTGTGTGTGTGTGTGTGTGTGTGAAAATATATATGCATACAAACATACACACACACACACACACACTCACACACAGTTTGTAGATGAGCATCTAAGTCGGACAGATATGTAAATATTGCAAGTATAAATGCTACAACCAATGAGCGGAAGATGGTAACAACAGAGATGAGATGTCTTAAGAGAACTACCAGTGTGACAAGAAGAGATAAAATCAGGAATGAAGAAATTAGAAGACTAGGACTGAAACCAGTCATACAATTCCTTAAAAAACAACAAATTAAATGGTTTGGTCACCTGACGAGAATTCCCTGGTACAATTGTCACAGAGAGCCACGCCGAAGAAATAATGAACACAGAGCAAGGGGAAGACTGCGAAAGACATGGAGCGATATCTTCAGAAGCAATCTAACAGAAATGAACTCCCAACTTTTACAATGCATTGGAAAAAAGCGCACAAATGATCCTTACACCCTCCCCACCCCCCCCCACCCCCCTTTCTCCACCCCACACACCTCGCTAGGGCAAATTGTGGAAGAGAAGTTGTAGTAGTAGAAGAAGAAGACTAAGAAGAAGAAGAAGAAGAAGAAGAAGAAGAAGAAGAAGAAGAAGAAGAAGAAGAAGAAGAAGAAGAAGAAGAAGAAGAAGAAGAAGAAGAAGAAGAAGAAGAAGAAGAAGGAAAAAAAGAAGAAGAAGAAGACGATGGAGATGATGGTGATGATGATGACACATATAAATACTGAAAGTACCGAAAATCTGTATACACTTGAGTCAGATCTGTTAAACGGATGTGCACTACCAGCTGGAGTTTACAGCCGGTGAACGCGAAGAATGGGAAATTGGATTATATGTGTAGGTATAAATAATGTGTTTGTGTGTATGTGTAGATGTGTGTATAAACAACCAACCCTTTCTCTGACCAGACCCTAACGCAACAACACACCCTTCAAACAAAACAAAACCACCCACACATACTTCTCATAGAAAACCTCAAACCAACTAGCAAACCAATCAACGAACTAAACAAATCAACAAAGCGACCATTCAACCAAACATCTTACCATTAAACAAGAACCAGAAAGAAAAAAAAAAACCAGTCAAACACACAATCAACACACCAAACAATAGGTCAGCAAAATAAAACAGGTATCAGCCAAATCAAATAACCAGCTAACAAACCAAATAAAACCCTAGCGACCATCGAACTAAAAAAAAAAAAACCGAACAACCAATAAACCAACCAGCGCGTCCCAAAATGGCGGCTAATCCTGCCAGCAACTTTTGGTTTTAATTTCGGCAACGGGAAACCCCATTCCCCTGATAGCACCGTAATGCACCTCATCTCTCAACGTCCAGGCCACGCGATATTCCGCCTCGTTTTGTTTGATGTTCCCTACCCGCTTAATGTCAATATCGATTATTAAATCACACCTGGTTTATACGTTAAGATAACGGTCACACAATGGTAAACAGACTGGGCGGTGTGCTCGCTTACTGCACACCTTGTGGTCTTGCACATATCAAAACATGGCTGGGTCTGCTATGTTGTGTTTTGGTTTTCCAATTTAGGCGCCAAATTCGTACAATTACCGTGAAATGAACCAGTAATGGAACAAGTTTAGGTATCAGAGGCGGTTTAATTTTGTTTCATTAGTTACCGTGGTACGTGCAAATACTGTAATAGAAACATAATGTAGTAATACGTCCCTTAATGTAGATGTAATGTAATGTAATCAGCCATAATATGGAAGGTAGAGGCAGTCACGTGGCAGGTACTGTTGTTGGGGCATGGTCGGCCGTCCTAAATTGTAGGTTATCCTGTAATGCGGTCGGGATGGTCAGGTCTGTTTCTGTTTGTCCCTGACAATACCTTAGCACTCACTTTATGAATGTAGGTCGAAACATAACCCGGTCAGAGACTGGACGCTAGCCCCAATCAGAGCCCTACCCATAACCCTGACCCGAAACCCAAACCTAACTACAAAACCTAACCCCAGCTCTAACCATAACCCTGACCCGAAACCCAAACCTAACTATAAAGCCTAACCCCAGCTCTAACCATAACCCTGACCCGAAACCCAAACCTAACTACAAAGCCTAACCCCAGCTCTAACCATAACCCTGACCCGAAACCCAAACCTAACTATAAAGCCTAACCCCAGCTCTAACCATAACCCTGACCCGAAACCCAAACCTAACTATAAAGCCTAACCCCAGCTCTAACCATAACCCTGACCCGAAACCCAAACCTAACTACAAAGCCTAACCCCAGCTCTAACCATAACCCTGACCCGAAACCCAAACCTAACTATAAAGCCCAACCCCAGCTCTAACCATAACCATGACCCCAAATCTAACCCCAAATCTAACCCCGCCCTAACTCCAGCAGTAACACTAAGCCTAACTGCATCCATAACCCCAGTCTAACCCCAGACATAACCACAAGCCTCACCCAAGCCCTAACCCTAACCCTAACTCCAACCCTTATCCCAAAAGCAACTATGTCTGTCTGTTGTCGGGTCTTGGCGTCCGACTGTCCCATTTTTTGCCAGATTGTTATCTTCTCAGGGCAACAAGAAAACACTTAACACTAAATTAAGGACAGCCTGGGAATAGAACTCCCAGCTCTCATGAGGATGGCTGAAGCTAAAACATGGCAGTAATGTGCTTCCGTATCCCAGAAAGGTGCAGGAAATAGTTTTTTAAAAAAAAGAAAGAAAAAGAGGTAGGCATGTAAGGAAGTAGTCAGCAAGCAGGTAGTAAAGTAGGCACTCAAGTGTTTAGGTGTGTAAGTAGGCAGGGAGATAAGTATGTAGATAGATAGCTGCGTAGGCACTCAAGTATTTAGGTAGATAAGTAGGCAGTGAGGTAAGTAGGTAGATGTAAGGCATAAGTAGATAGCTTCGTAGGCACTCAAGTATTTAGGTAGATAAATAGGCAGTGAGGTAAGTAGGTAGATGTGAGGCATAAGTATATAGCTGCGTAGGCACTCAAGTATTTAGGTAGATAAGTAGGCAGTGAGATAAGTAGGTAGATGTAAGGCATAAGTATATGGCTGCGTAGGCACTCAAGTATTTAGGTAGATAAGTAGGCAGTGAGGTAAGTAGGTAGATGTTAGGCATAAGTAGATAGCTGCGTAGGCACTCAGGTATTTAGGTAGATAAGTAGGCAGTGAGGTATGTAGGTAGATGTGAGACATAAGTAGATAGCTGCGTAGGCACTCAAGTATTTAGGTAGATAAGTAGGCAGTGAGGTAAGTAGGTAGATGTGAGGCATAAGTAGATAGCTGGGTAGGCACTCAAGTATTTAGGTAGATAAGTAGGCAGTGAGGTAAGTAGGTAGATGTGAGGCATAAGTAGATAGCTGGGTAGGCACTTAAGTATTTAGGTAGATAAGTAGGCAGTGAGGTTAGTAGGTAGATGTGAGGCATACGTAGATAGCTGGGTAGGCACTCAAGTATTTAGGTAGATAAGTAGGCAGTGAGGTAAGTAGGTAGATGTGAGGCATAAGTAGATAGCTGCGTAGGCGCAGTCAAGTATCTAGGAGAATGGCGCTGCAAAGAGTTACCAGGGGATCTGGTAGACGCTCACCACTCAAGGGAAGGGAGAGACGGATATACAATCAGACAGTTACTGGTACCATCGGAATTAGAACTCTTCACTTGCTGCTAAAGATGGGGACACGGCGCTTATGGGAGTGTCCCGAGTGCTGTGATGTCGATTCTTAATTCAACATTCAACTATCTAGGGAGATAAGTAGGCAGTCAGGTACGCAGGTGGGTATGCAGGTGTTGAGTGGATAGATAGCTGGGTAGGTATGTGGATTGTTAGGCTTACAACCAGGCAGGGAGGCATGTAACGTAGGCAGGTAGGCATGCAACGTAGGCAGGCAGAGACTGAGACACCAGGCATAGATTGTTCACGACCTGTCATGGCTCACCAGAGCCCATATTGTATTTCCTCCCAACATCCGCCATACTGGTTCCGGTTGACTGAGCCACAAAGTGTGACTGGCAGCTGCCGGCCGGGGGGCGACTGACAGGCAGGACGATGTCGGCACCAATCTTAATACCGCATCGGAAGTGGGAGGCCGGTTCGTGCAGGGGCGGGCATCGATTTGCGGATCTTTTGTGATGGGGAAATAGTTGGTTTTGTGCTGGGGCGTTGGGCATGAGTGAGCCTCCAAGATTGTCGAGTTGTTTCAGGCTTTTGTCCATGTAGACATCCATATCAGCCTAACGTAGGGATCATAGATAGACGTGAGAGCACACAGACGTAGAAGCAGACAGACGTGAGAGCACACAGACATAGGAGCAGACAGACGTGAGAGCACACAGACATAGGAGCAGACAGACGTGAGAGCACACAGACATAGGAGCAGACGTGAGAGCACACAGACATAGGAGCAGACAGACATGAGAGCAGACGGAATTGAGAGATGGGAGCAGACAGACATGGGAGCAGACAGACATGAGAGCAGACAGACATGGGAGCAGACGGAATTGAGAGCTGACAGACATGGGAGCAGACGGAATTGAGAGCTGACAGACATGAGAGCAGACGGAATTGAGAGATGGGAGCAGACAGACATGGAAGCAGACAGACATGAGAGCAGACAGACATGAGAGCAGACAGACATGAGAGCAGACAGACATGGGAGCAGACGGAATTGAGAGCTGACAGACATGGGAGCAGACAGGCACGGGAGCAGACAGACACGGGAGCGGATATAAGAGCAGACAGACACGGGAGCGGATATGAGAGCAGACAGACACGGGAGCGGATATGAGAGCAGACAGACACGGCAGCGGTTATGAGAGCAGACAGACACGGGAATAGACAGAACGGTTCGATAAGAGGACAGAGATCGAAATATAGTTAAACATGACATGAGTTTATGTGGATCCCCTAGGTTGTCGCGGGGTCAACGACTAGGATTTTGGGGTCAGAGGGCACACATTAGAAAATAACGAAGAAACGTGGCTGAAAACTTTGGCAAATCAGACAGTTCGTGAAATTAATAGGATGTTTAATTAATTAACACAGAGTGGAAAAACAGGTTATCAATCCAGTTATGCCCCCAGAGCTACTGAGGAGGAGACCAGAGCAGCTATGTAAATGTCAGGAGTGCTGTAATAATAATTTTTACCTGTCACTAACGTGTCCAAAATATACTGATTTTGTGCGCGTTTCATATCTCTTATTTGAAACAACAACACATTTTTTCACCACACACACGCTTAGAGAGAGAGAGAGAGAGAGAGAGAGAGAGAGAGAGAGAGAGAGAGAGAGAGAGAGAGAGAGAGAGGTGCGAGGGTGTGGGGACGTGACGCCTACACTGCAAAATTAAAAACAAAAACAAAACAGTTCTTAGGCAACACTGTAACAACTGTGTCGCGACACATTAGCGTGTTTGCTGTAGTGTAAAGACATGACCCGTACACATAGTTATATGTATATGTCGGTATATTAATAGTGTATGCATATGTCAATATCATTTATAATTGAACCACTGTTTTCGCGAAATTATGTTTAAAAACAAAAATATGTCACCAACATGAAACGTTTTCCGATCTAGGGTAGCAAACGCCTACAGTCGCCATGCTGATCCCGTTCGATGAGAGATTTCCTCAGGCACCCATCGACCAGTTTTCTAACTGGCTGGGAATTGAGAGGAAACAAGTTGTCCTTCTCGCGAGATCTCTTGCGATTTCATGCTCGGTCAAGGGAGATAATTTGCAAATATCTTGACATCTCCGCCGAGTTACTTTCCCTTGTTTCATTACCCGCTGAAGATTGGAAGCAGAGACAACAGAACACAAAGAAGAAGCAAGGAGACATTGTTTTATGGGAAAAGGGATGACAGTAAGGGGTGGGGTGGGGGGGGGGGGGAGGCATGTCTCGAATGTTTTCAGGCGATCCGATTAGATATAGAAATATACAAGAACTGATAATCACTCATAGAAAGACGTAGAAGTTTGAAGTTTTAAACAACGAACCAGCATCATGGCACAAGGGTAGTAACCCATAAGTGCTCCGTTCTACTTTTAACTCCAGCCTGAGTCACAAGATTTAGCGCAGTGCACACACTCCGTAGCACCGGCGAGGATCTGGAAATACTTTCGGTAGATTCTTAACTTCAAATTTTGTCCAGGAAGCGCCATTAGGCTACTCTTTCCGATTTCCAACTGGCAAGGGATTTTTTTTTTACATGCGCAACAATACACACGGGCGTCTGATCTTACTAGCCAGAGACCGGGAAAATTACTAGAAGTCCACGTGAAAAAAATCCCAGTCTTCACCGGGGCCTGAACCTGGGATCTCCAGCACTCGAGGCATACGCCCTGCCTCGAGACCACTCAACCGCTGAGAAAGAAAGAAGAAGAGAGATAAGTGGAAACACTAAACAACATAACAATCGAAAGCTACGGTTACCGTGCCGGGAATCGAATCTGTCACCTGCAAGGGACGAAAGCACCTCGCTGCAGAAACAAGGATACTGATGTGTATGGCCACGATACCCCTAAATAGGTGTTATATCTAAGCCAGGTTTATCCTAGAGCTTGAATTCACAACTATGCAATACGGATAGAATTCATTTCTAACCACTGA
>CAJHNH020002773.1:187408-217408 GCA_905116865.2 Candidula unifasciata
CTGTACTTTTAGGACCACGCCCGCTATCTTGTATGTTTTAGAAATTGAGGATCAATACTTTAAAAGAATTGAGGGAACTAACAGCTCAAGTTCAGCCAGCTTATACTGGGAGCTGGCACAAGGAAAATTTTATAAATATAAAAATCGCTTTACATTTTCTTCACCGGTTCTCAAGCTGTTGGTCGCGATCCCTTTGGGGGTCGAACGACCTTTTGAAATGGGTCGCCTAAGACCACAGGAAAACACATATTCGCTGAAGTTTTGAAGTAGCAACGAAATTTGTACATAAGGAACTGTGTTAAAGTGTTGCGGCATTGAGAAGGTTGAGAATCACTGCATTAGTGTTACCAAATTTATGCTTAGTCTTTTGGCATTACTTCATTCCTGTGCAGCTACAAAAACAAACAAAAAAGTTTCTCCCTGCTTAACAATATTAAGATTTAAAAATTGCTCTTCTTTGAAGACCTCAACAATAAATGCATTCACGAGATGAAGGTTACTACTCCAGAACATTAAAGACACCAGTACAGCTTTGTAACAAACTGAGCAACAAAAACATGTACGACAATTATGTCATAGACACGGAAGGTGAATTCCGTGGGTTCCGGAGCCCTGTTGTAGGGAACACAAGAATAAACCCATTGCTTACTCAAAAGTATGTCGTAAGAGTCGACTAACTGGTTGCTTTCTTCGAGATCGGTTGCATCTGCCTGAGAGGCAAGGAACCAGCAGTCTGCATACAAATGAGTTAGATTTGTAAAGCGAATGCGCACGCAACACTCAGGTTCTCGAACATGACTGCAGTCCAGAAGTTGATAAACAGCCAGAACTTTTCACCAGAGTTTACAGCTGGTAAACGCTAAGAAGAAGAAGAAGAAGAAGAAGAAGAAGAAGAAGAAGAAGAAGAAGAAGAAGAAGAAGAAGAAGAAGAAGAAGAAGAAGAAGAAGAAGAAGAAGAAGAAGAAGAAGAAGAAGAAGAAGAAAAGAAGAAGAAGAAGAAGAAGAAGAAAAAGAAGAAGAAGAAGAAGAAAAAGAAGAAGAAGAAGAAGAAGAAGAAGAAGAAGAACAAGAACAAGAAGAACAAGAACAAGAAGAAAAAGAAGAAAAAGAAGAAGATTTTGGATGTAAGGAAAGTCAACTGTTTGTGTGTGTGTGTGTTTAAAGACATTTAACGATTTTATTTATGTGGGTTTTTAAAAAAAATTTTTTTATTTAACTAATAGAATGTTTGTGTCATTTGATTTATCTTAGTACTTCTAAAAAAATTGGTTTTTATCATTCTTAAAATTATTTCGCCAGCCCAGCTGACGACTCTAAAACTATTCACGCCATGACATGACAGCTGGCTATAGAAGTCTGCCATACCAATCTCTCATTTGACAGTTACCTAAATAAGTCTGTCATACGCAAAGAATACCAATCTCTCATTTGACAGTTACCTAAACAAGTCTGTCATACGCAACGAATACCAATCTCTCGTTTGACAGTTACCTAAACAATTCTGTCATACGCAACGAATACCAATCTCTCATTTGATAGTTACCTAAACAAGTCTGTCATACGCAATGAATACCAATCTCTCATTTGACAGTTACCTTATCAAGTCTGTCATACGCAATGAATACCAATCTCTCATTTGACAGTTACCAATACAGGGAGAATTCCATTCACATGTAATCAAATATTAAATTTACCCAAAACACCCATTCACTGTCATTACCAGAAATAAAAACACTTATCAAGGAAAAATACAAGGAATTGTGGAGAGAGCAAACTAACAGTAAACAACCACAAACCCTATCAGCAGACTCAACAGAAAGCAACATACACAAATTTACCGTCTACAAACAGGACACTACAGGCTCAACTATTACATGTATAAAATAAAGATTGTACAGTCCCCATAGTAATCACAACCTAGTTATCTCCCTGTGAGATGCAATTTTTCGTTTTTTTTTTAAGCCCCACCCTGGCTTTTGCCAGGGGCCGCAATATAGCCATACCATAAATATGGTCTAATGGCTGAACGCGGTTTCCGGGACCTCTCCACGGGTGATCTTATCCACATGATGACACTTTGTGTCATCGGGTGTGTATCGCTTGTGTGATGTCCTAGTGGGGTAAAATGTACTACTACTACTACTGTTCCCACAGTGTGCCTGTCAGACCGGATCACAAACACATGAGCACATTCTGCAGACCTGCCCACTCTACCTACACCTTTGAAAAGACACCTGGCCTCAAGAACAAAGTGTACAGAGCAAGCTATGGGGAACCACGAAGGACCTGCAGCTGACTTGCGAGTTCATAGAGGCAACCCACCTGATGGTCTGATCTGAGCATACGAAACTGAACTCAAAGAAGAAGAAATATACCCATCTCAAAATCAAATAATGTAAATATATTAGTCCCTCGTTGATAAACTGTAAATAGTTCAAAGTGACATTGTAAAACTAGCAGAGCCTAGCCGTCAGCAACAGACCATCCCGTCAGTTAAACATCGATTTCCTTGTTGCCCCATGTCTACTTAACAAAAACAAAATGGTTTCCCATGTTGACACAGGAAACGGAAATGCATTTGGAGTGGCACGCATTGTCTGAGTATTTTTGTATTTATCTATCAGGTCATAGTGGGTTTGTGTTTGCGCGCGCACGTGTGTGTGTGTGCGTGTGTGTGTGTGTATGTGTGTGTGTATTTTTCTTCCTTTCAATGGCTGTAAACTTCGGTGAACAATTCTGACGGTTGATCTATTTCTGGACAAGTCTATGCACACTGTTAGTTTCTCGCCTCTCGGACATGTGCATTATGACTTTAAAAAGAAAGTTCTAGTTAACTGACTCTTACAACATGCTTGTTCCGGAGGCACTGGGTCTATTTGTTTGATTCCACAATGGATCCCAGAACCGACGCAGAAAATATATTTTGCGAAAGAGAGAGGGACAGCAAGAAGGGAACTGCCGCAGTGTAGCGGGTAGAGGCTCGCCTGTGGATCTACATGATGATGACTATATTGTTATTCCCACTTTCTCTGTCGTTACTTCTGGAAGGGAGGAAAGTAGCCTGAATTGTATGTATTCGAACCAGATAACGGCAGATACACACACACACACACACACACACACACACACACACACACACACACACACTCACACACTCAGCCGTGTGAATTAGATAGGTAGGTATATTGGCAAAAAGAAAGGTATGCGAGTAGGCAAGCAAAACAATTATTTGACGCAGGGACAAGTAAACGTCGCAGAATACACGAACTCCGAAGTTCCAGCAGAGATCCAAGGATCTCGGTTTAAAAAAAAATTGAATTACACATGTGAATTGAACGATGCAGGCGAGAATCGAACCCACAAACTTGAGAAAGAGAGGCGCACTTGCACACTGGAAGAACTTTGACAAGTATGGGAAAACCCGATTGCAATGAAATTGAAACCTGTACTAAGAACTTTGAACTTTGACATCCGCAGACTCAGCGACCTACCTGCCGGGTGTATAGAACCGTCCATTGTCAGGGGCGGCGTTCCTTGTGAAGTCTGTAGGAAGGTGAGGCCTGGCGGGGGCCCGTCTTGGGGCTGCCCCATGAAAAAATCACCGTAACCTTGGTAATTGGGGTAAAAGTCTCCACCTGTGTCTGGATTAAGGGGACAGTGAAACAAAATAATAAATCTATCTATCTATCTATCTATCTATCTATCTATCTATCTATCTATCTATCTATCTATCTATCTATCTATCTATCTATCTATCTATCTATCTATCTATCTATCTATCTATCTATCTATCTATCTATCTATCTATCTGTCTGTCTGTCTGTCTGTCTGTCTGTCTGTCTGTCTGTCTGTCTGTCTGTCTGTCTGTCTGTCTGTCTGTCTGTCTGTCTGTCTGTCTGTCTGTCTGTCTGTCTGTCTGTCTGTCTGTCTGTCTGTCTGTCTGTCTGTCTGTCTGTCTGTCTGTCTGTCTGTCTGTCTGTCTATCCATCCATCTATCCGTCCGTCTATCCGTCCGTCTGTCCGTCTGTCTGTCTGTCTGTCTGTCTGTCTGTCTGTCTGTCTGTCTGTCTGTCTGTCTGTCTGTCTGTCTGTCTGTCTGTCTGTCTTATATATTTACGTTATGCCTTCTCTAATAATAAATAGAGTAGGCCGTGGTAAAGTAATGAATCTCCGGCGGGATCCTGCTGCTACACCTAATCACCACCTTGTGGTAAATACGAAGTGCTAGACTGTATCTCGAGTGCTTCTAAAAAACTGTCAGAAGATTTCTCCCCCTGCAGCCTAACATCCGTCATCTCAAGTGTACTTGATATGAAGAGGGAATAAATCTAAGACAAGATGACAGAGTAGCCGTCCTTTGATGTGAGCGGAAGTGTCTATTCCAACATGTCCGACGAGCACGTGGACACGTGCTGCAAATTATTATTAACGAAGAGACTCGACCGTCAAAAGTATTACTTGTATTCTGAAGATAAACGGGGAAGCTTGCTTAACAATCATTCCATTTTTTAACCCTTATTTAATTATCACCATCATCTTCACGACTATCAACATCGTCGTCATCTTCATAATCATTCTTAGAATGGTAGGTATGATGAGCTGGTGAATAGTTTACTCATGTCACGCCGATGTCTTTTTTGGGGTACAACTCACGTTTCCAGACCCGGTTCCGCCAGTTTACACACACGTCGCCTTTCATTCATACTCCGTTGGGCTCGTAAACTTTGCTGAAGGTGACAGGGGTGTCCCTGTGTACTGTGTACATCTGCTTCAATACTTTAAAGAGGTAATGTATTTAGCCTGTTTGTTTCACTGTTGTTGTGGTGGGATTTTGTAAATATACTTCAACCGAGAAAATAAACGTTTAGCTAAAAGGTTGTTGAATATTTTTATGGTTTAATCAGGACTCGCAAAAACACAGAGAGAGAGAGAAGTGGAGAAAGACACACAGAGATACCAAGTCTATGCGCCCAGCTGAAACTCACCCAGATAACCGAACCCCGGCCCTATAATATCCGGGCTGTCCAGTTCTTCGCCTGGTCTGAGGATTCGCATGCGGCGGGGGTTCCTGAAAAAATGGCGTCTGGCTCCAAGAGCGCTGAGCTGCTTCATTCGTCGCTCCTTGGATCGCCGGTTCTGAAACCACACCTGGGGCAGAGAACATGTTTCTTTATAAGCGGATTATCTCAGTGATTAAACAGGGTAGCATTATTACAACGAAGTACAGGTATAGTAGCATTTATTGTAGCAATAACTGTGTTAGAGAAATAATGAAGGAAAGAGAGGAGGATAGGCAAAGACAGAAAGAGAGAATTTATCTGTCTGCCTATCTGTCTGTTAGTATGCACACACACACACACACACACACACACACACACACACACACATATATATATTAGTAAGCAAAGTAAAAGACCCTTTTCCACGCTATGAGGCCTATAGGGCATATAGGGCTAGACCTATATTTTATAGACCAACGGCACAAGATGGGTGATGTGATCAGCATCACGCCGGCCGCCTCTACTTCCCAGGACTGCACCCGTTACCCACTTAAGGCTGGGTCGACCTGGGAGCCGAGGTCATATTTTAAGAAAAGTCCGGCCCATATATATATATATATATTTATATATAATTGAGCATTTGTCAATGACAATGAACATACGAATGAGAGATTTCCGTAAACAGATTTTTATGATAAAGATAACTGAGAACAGAAATAACAGATTCAAAAGGCAAAAGGAAAGGCTCTCAAGAAATGAAACGTAGACGATGGAGGGAGAGGAGATAATTCCGGTTAAAAAAGTAAATGAATTATTTAACAATTTCTTTTCTCGTATCTTTCTTTCTTTTTTTTTTAAGGAGTGGGAAAGGGGTGGGGTGGGGGGGGGGGGGGAGATTCTGTTTGTTTATAAATGTCTAATGACTATATTAGTTGAACGAATACTGAACACTGCCTCCTTACCTTGGCCTACGACTATATTCTTATTTATTTTGTTTTTCGCATAAACATTTCTTCTACCGCGTGGATAAACTGTTCTTGTAGATTTTTTTTTCTTTTAATTTTGGAATTTTATTCGTTGTCAAAGACTTTGGTCAAATGTTTAATTGCATCAGATTGCCTCTTTCCATTTCCATCTTTCTCAACATATTTTGTTTTGTCTTCGAGTAGTTTCAGACTGTGATTATGTAACTGTAAGGTTAGTGAATGCATGTAACAATATGTCGATTCTCGAGTACTAGGATTAGACTTCCGGGGCGGATGGCTTAAAAAAAAAAAGCATCTCGGGGTTTTTGGACAGTAGTAGAAAATTTGCACGAAGGAATAGAGTGGAAATCCACCACGTCATATCCACATAGACAGCAGTGGGTGTACTGTAACCAACCTTTATTGTGAAGACAGCACATACATTTAAATTTAAGTCCATACATCGAAATGTTATCCACTTTTTGTCATGTTTTTTTTTTGGGGGGGGCCACAAAGGGAAATCATTCCCAACCACTTCAGGACAAACCACCGGAAGTTTGTGAAAGTAAAACACGGAATTGCCTGAAATCGAACCTCGGAGATTACCGGAGACACACGAAGCAGTAAATTGTACGGGACACCCCTGGTACCAGATTCTGACAAATGTATACGGATTTTCCCTGTCGCACTCTGGACTGTCTGAAATTTATGAGATGTTTCTGGGTGTTCTCCTGGACAGCTGATACCTGCCGCATGTCCCAGGTGACGCAGGGCGGATCAGACACCTGTGCTCACCTGCTAATCTCCGAAGTTCCGGTTCGTGTAAGAAACACGATCCTACGATAACCGTGTTTTAGAAGACGCCGTGTTTGTGTCAGATTTGTGGCAATTTTACGACGGTGCTCTGACGTACACAAGCCATGGACTTTGGCGGATTTATGCTGAGAAGCCATCTTCTGGAGTTATATTTCCATCGTGTCTCTTGTTTTCTCATCATTACAATCATCATGTCTCAATATACCCACTTAATACATCAGTGGTTCTTAATCTGCGGGTCGCGACACTTGTGTGGGCAAAACGACCCTTTCGCAGGGGTCGACTAAGACCATTGGAAAACACATATTTATTTAAGTTATTTGGTAGCAACGAAAATAATTGTATGTTTGGAGGTTGCCACAACATGAGGAACTGTATTAAAGGGTCGCCACGAAGAAGGAACTTATTAAAGGGTCGCCACAAAGGAGGAACTGTATTAAAGGGTCGCCACAAAGGAGGAACTGTATTAAAGGGTCGCCACAAAGGAAGAACTGTATTAAAGGGTCGCCACAAAGGAGGAACTGTATTAAAGGGTCGCCACGAAGGAGGAACTTATTAAAAGGTCGCCACAAAGGAAGAACTGTATTCAAGGGTCGCCACAAAGGAGGAACTGTATTAAAGGGTCGCCACAAAGGAGGAACTGTATTAAAGGGTCGCCACAAAGGAGGAACTGTATTAAAGGGTCGCCACAAAGGAGGCACTGTATTAAAGGGTTGCCACAAAGGAGGAACTGTATTAAAGGGTCGCCACAAAGGAGGAACTGTATTAAAGGTTCGCCACAAAAGAAGAACTGTATTAAAGGGTCGCCACGAAAAAGGAACTGTATTAAAGGGTCGCCACGAAGGAGGAACTGTATTAAAGGGTCGCCACAAAGGAGGAACTGTAATAAAGGGTCGCCACAAAGGAGGAACTGTAATAAAGGGTCGCCACAAAGGAGGAACTGTAATAAAGGGTCGCCACAAAGGAGGAACTGTAATAAAGGGTCGCCACAAAGGAGGAACTGTATTAAAGGGTCGTCACAAAGGAGAAACTGTATTAAAGGGTCGTCACAAAGGAGGAGCTGTATTAAAGGGTCGCCACGAAGGAGGAACTGTATTAAAGGGTCGCCACAAAGGAGGAACTGTATTAAAGGGTCGCCACAATGGAGGAACTGTATTAAAGGGTCGCCACAAAGGAGGAACTGTATTAAGGGGTCGCCACAAAGGAGGAACTGTATTAAAGGGTCGCCACAAAGGAGGAACTGTATTAAAGGGTCGTCACAAAGGAGGAACTGTATTAAAGGGTCGCCACAAAGGAGGAACTGTATTAAAGGGTCGCCACAATGGAGGAACTGTATTAAAGGGTCGCGACAAAGGAGGAACTGTATTAAAGGGTCGCCACGAAGGAGGAACTGTATTAAAGGGTCGCCACAAAGGAGGAACTGTATTAAAGAGTCGCCACAAAGGAGGAACTGTATTAAAGAGTCGCCACAAAGGAGGAACTGTATTAAAGAGTCGCCACAAAGGAGGAACTTTATTAAAAGGTCGTGGCATTAGGAAGTTTAAGAACCACTGCACTTTATCGGTGTTTGGGGATCGACACTTTGTACCAGGTCAGGGCTTTTTAACTAGCGGCCAAAGCTGGCCCGCGGGAGTCTATCGTGTGGCCCGCGAATCTTTGCCAGTCAGTGTGTTAAGGATGTTTCTTTGCTGCGGCTCAGGCTCGTAATGATCCCAATTTTTTTTTTTTTTTCATGTTGCCCCTGGGTAAACTTTGTTGAATAGGCGTGTCTCGATTCATCGAGAAGCAGCCGATCAAGTGGTCTGGCCATCTCGTTATAGTGTAGCGCCACATCAGATACCATCACAGGCGGCACATCTCCGAGGATCCACTACAAGATCAAGAGGAGGACCGTGAAACATGGATCGATCACATTAAAGACACTTTATGCATTCACCACATAACAGTGACCAATGCTAGTTAGGGTGCACTAAAAACATGGTCAACTAGGCACCCCCAAAATCATATGGCCGGAGTTCCGCCTTTCTCCTAGGCGTGAGTTGCCATGCAGGTCTCAATTACATTGCCACAATGGGGATTTCCCTCTTTGGAGATAAAATTTCACTACTTTCCAGTTCAGAGGCGTAACTGACAAGTCTAGTTAAGGTGGGTGCGGAGTGAGGGGAGGGGGGGGGGGGTTGTGGTAATTTTCACATAGTGTACTTCTCGTGTCACAGGCGTGGTTTTTACGACTTGATACAGGGAGATAAAGAATTCCGTGGGATTAATCGTTGGCATCAATTGACTTAACCACTGGCTTCGGCGATCATGTTTCACCGCAGCTCTCGTTCTCCAACAGCAAGTGTCCGGGTTTCGGTTATGGTAATTAGCAATGGAAACTAGCTGTCAACGAACGGCGAGATCTTAACGCTTCTTCTTCATTTTTTTTTTTTTTTTCACTTTCAAAAGGGTGATTGACACGTTGTGTTTCGGTTTACAGGTAGGCTGTGATATCTACGTCTTTTTGAATACTACTTAATATTTCTTCCTCTTTTTCTTCTTCTTCTTCTTCTTCTTCTTCTTCTTCTTCTTCTTCTTCTTCTTCTTCTTCTTCTTCTTCTTCTTCTTCTTCTTCTTCTTTCTTCTTCTTCTTCTTCTTCTTCTTCTTCTTCTCCTTCTTCTTCTTCTTCTTCTTCTTCTTCTTCTTCTTCTTCTTCTTCTTCTTCTTCTTCTTCTTTCTTCTTCTTCTTCTTCTTCTCTTCTTCTTCTTCTTCTTCTTCTTCTTCTTCTTCTTCTTCTTCTTCTTCTTCTTCTTCTTCTTCTTCTTCTTCTTCTTTTTCTTTTTCTTCTTCTTAGCGGAAAGTTCTGGTTGTTTGTCGACTTCTGAACTTTGGTCTTATTCCTTGACTTTGGTTTTGTGACCCACACCCATCGCTCCAGCACATTGTCGTAAAAGCCGACTTTTCTTTGAAGTCGGAGTTCATCTGCATCAAAGGTGAGGAACCAACAATCTGCATAAAAATAAAGCAAACCTGTCAAACGGATTAGCATGAAAACTCTATTCTGGAACAAGAGTGAAGTCCACAAGCTGACAAACAACCCAACATTTAACTTCAATAAAAAAAAGAAGATATTAACAGTCATACAAAGACAACAGCGCTGCGAGGTGGTCGCTGTTGTGACTTGTACAATACAAAATCAAAAACAGTATATATCATTAAAATACGAAAGTGTTATCCGTCAAATTTATATTTGGACACTAAATTACCAGTTGTCTGTGATCGTTTCTTTTGTTTTTTGACACTCTGACTGTAAGCTCTGATCAATAATGTCTTTCTGCCCCCCCCCCCCCCTATAATTTTTTAAAATCATATTTCAAAGGGGGTTTTGGGTTGCTTGGGTGATCTTCTTGCCATAAACTGAAGAAGGCGCCGCCTGATTTAGACTGACTTCAAAACTACAACCGGGCATCGATCGATCTATCTGAACACAGACATCGCTCTCCGCTCACAGTCACCTGGAATGTGAAGATAAGACGCATGACTGGACACACAAATGAGTTGCCCGCTGTCTCCGGGGATCTCCGCCCGGGTCTAGAGGCGACGGCACCAGAGAAAGAGATTCTCTGGAACCACTCGGCGAGCAGGGGAGGGGAGAATCTCATTAACGGCCCGTTAAGAACCGATGGAAGTCTTAACTCATGGCCATATTGAGTTTGGCGTTAAAGCCTTATCTCCGAAAGGCAGCCTGGCAAGTCTTTAACAAACAATATGGATGACTTGAAAATCTTGGCTGTTTTCTTTAGCACTTAATTTGTTGCGTTTCCTGGCCATTCAGATACATTTTACGCTAGTGTACTTGTAATTGTGGGGGGAAAAAAGGGTGAGAAGGAAGGGGGGGGGGGGTGTGAAATATAAGTGTTTTAAAGGAAAGCGCTTCTTCTTTTAAAGTTGCCTGTTGTAACCAGACTGTAGTCAAGTGAGTGTTTGTTTGACACGGAACGGCAGCCGCTGAGGTGTAGCGGCTAGAAGTGATATGGCTAGACGGTCGCTTGAGGATCAGAAGGTCCTGGGTGGGTTGAGGTCCACAAAAACTTGGACTTTATAAAACCTTTGCTGCCAGGTCTGCAGCGCTTTAAATGAGTACAACGTACAGTTTGAGGAAGTAAAGGCCACATCACCTACCGTTTGGTGATTGGTCTATGAAATATAGGCCTAGCCCTGTGTGCCCAATACGCCTAACGGCGTGGAAAATGGTCGTTCAGGTTACTGACTCAGGACAAGATGATGTAAACTCACAGCAGACCTACATGGAAAGGGTCTTGCTAACTCTGCTGCATATGGTTGTGGCTCACCAAAGCAAACTCCAGAGCATATCTGGCAAGACTGCCCATCTATCTAGATTTTTGCAGGATTCAGCTACCCATCTATTTAGATTTTTGCAGGATTCAGCTACCCATCTATCTAAATTTTTGCAGGATTCAGCTACCCATCTATTTAGATTTTTGCAGGATTCAGCTACCCATCTATCTAGATTTTTGCAGGATTGAGCTACCTATCTATCTAGATTTTTGAAAGTTTCAGCTACCTATCTATCTAGATTTTTGCAGGATTGAGCTACCCATCTATTTAGATTTTTGCAGGATTGAGCTACCCATCTATCTAGATTTTTGCAGGATTCAGCTACCCATCTATCTAGATTTTTGCAGGATTGAGCTACCTATCTATCTAGATTTTTGAAAGTTTCAGCTACCTATCTATCTAGATTTTTGCAGGATTGAGCTACCCATCTATTTAGATTTTTGCAGGATTCAGCTACCCATCTATTTAGATTTTTGCAGCATTCAGCTACCCATCTATCTAGATTTTTGCAGGATTGAGCTACCTATCTATCTAGATTTTTGCAGGTTTGAGCTACCTATCTATCTAAATTTTTGCAGGATTGAGCTACCCATCTATCTAGATTTTCCTTGATCATCTTTCTGCCTTTCGCCCATATTTTCTGCGGTATTATCAGCAGTAAACATTGATTGCATTCTCACTAGATGGCGCCTTCAGTCTCCGTCCTGTGCCAAACGTCTTTATAATGCTGAAATATGTGAACACGTCCGTTCTTGTGTCGCTGGTCGCTTCTCAGACCACACATTTCGCAGCTAGTTAGAGGAACGTTTTACGGTGGAATTTAAAGAGTTAGTCAGTTAGTTAGTTACTCCCCCGTGTGGGTTCCGGGGCCCCATTGTGGGAAAAACAAGAATAGACCCACTGCCTCCCCAAAAGCATGTCGTAAGAGTCGACTAATTGGGAAGCTTCCTTTGAAGTCGGGGCGCATCTGCTGGAGAGGCAAGGAACTAACAGTCTGTTTTCAAGAGAATGAGATCTGTAAAACTGATGCACACGCAACACTCAGCTTCTGGAGCAGGACTGCAGTTCAGTAGTGGACGAGCAACCAGAACCTTCCGCCAGAGTTTACAGGTGGTGAACGCGAAGAAGAAGAAGAAGTTAGTTTCTTAATTACTGACTAAGTTAGTCTGTAAGTGTGTGAATTCGCAAATTTTTTAGTCCGTCTGTTAGTTATGTTAGTTAGTCATCCACTTAGTTTGTACAATCAAATCTCTTTCTTAAATGTTCGTTGTAATCTAGACACAGCATTCCGGTATGATGTGTTAATAATTGCTACTGTGTTTGTTACTGGACCTATGCTCGGTTTATATAAATCCGTAACCTATGGTGTCGTTTCATTGAGGCGAATTATATCCGTATTCCAAAGTCGTGGATTCAAGCTGAACGACAGACATGGGGGTAGGAAAGGAGAGAAGGGGGGATGTTGTGTCTAGGTGGTCATGCGTCTCAGTACGCCTGTTTCGGCTGCGAGGCGCCACCGTCATTTGGAGGTGACAGATTCGATTCCCGGCGTAGACACTACAGCTTACGATTTCTACGTTGTCTAGTCTATCCTTTTATCTTTCCACTTCTGTCTATGAGTATCCATGAAAACATATTTGTTTGTTTAGTAATGGCTGGCCGTAGACAGCGTTATAGAGAGACACGTGACTCGACAAAGTACGGAACACCACTTGGTCATAATCCCGCGAAAGAATTATCTAAAGAGAAACCAGATCAGCAACTCAGACACCGAGAGGCCACCATACCGACCCGAGACCAACATCATCAGTGTGAGAAGGCGACTGAACAAAGCATGTCAGCGCTGATAAAACACTTCTCCATTTACCACGCGGCGAAGATTTCCTGCCAGTCTTTCGCCATTTCTCGCCTGATACGAGGAGATTCGGGCAATCGTTATCTGGGTATTTTTCCGAGGCGCTGTTTGAAGAGGGCAACACTGCGATAAGGGACAGCTTGGCTCCAGCACGTAACGTGTCGCCGTGTGCCTGACTTGTGGTGATTGCTGGGTGTTGTAGAGCACTGCTCACTCACTTTGTCTCTCTCACTCTCTCTCTCTCTCTCTCTGTCTCTCTCTCTCACTCTCTCTCTCTCTCTCGGTGTGTTTCTCTCTCTCACTCTCTCTCTCACTCTCTCTCTCTTTGTGTCTCTCTCACTCTCTCTCTCTCTGTCTGTCTCTCTCTCTATCTCTCTGTCTGTCTGTCTCTCTCTCTCACTCTCTCTCTCTGTGTCTCTCTCTCACTCTCTCTCTCTCTCACTCTCTCTCTTTGTGTCTCTCTCACTCTCTCTCTGTCTGTCTGTCTCTCTCTCTCTCTGTGTCTCTCTCTCACTCTCTCTCTCACTCTCTCTCTCTCTTTGTGTCTCTCTCACTCTCTCTCACTCTCTTTCTCTTTGTGTCTCTCTCACTCTCTCTCTCTTTGTGTCTCCCTCACTCTCTCTCACTGTCTCTCTCACTCTCTCTCACTCTCTCTCTCACTCTCTCTCACTCTCTCTCTCACTCTCTCTCTCACTCTCTCTCTCTCTCAATCTCTCTCTCACTCTCTCTCACTCTCTCTCTCACTCTCTCTCTCTCTCACTCTCTCTCACTCTCTCTCAATCTCTCTCTCTGTCTCTCTCTCTCACTCTCTCTCTGTCTCTGTCTCTCTCTCACTCTCTCTCTCTCTCTGTGTGTGTGTCTCTCTCTCTCTCTCTCTCTCACTCTCTCTCACTCTCTCTCTCTCTCACTCTTTGTCCTTCATTATTTGTGTGTATGAGTGTGTTTCTTTCTTCTTACTTCATTATTTGTGTGTGTTTCAATTCTAATTGTAAAAGCAACAACAGTATGGAAATACACAGATGTGGCAATAACATAACGGATTGAGTAAAATACTAACACAACGAGACAATGACACAAATAGTTGGGTAAAGTAGTACTCAAACAAATATTATAATACGACTGAGTAAAGTACTGACACAACTAGTAGTTAACATAACTGGTAGCTTAAAGTACAGCTAGATGAAAACATGAATGACTAAGTAAAATGCTCACAAAACTAGACAATAACATAATTGATTGAGTGAAGTACTGACACAAATAGACAATAACATGAGTCAGTGAATAAAGTACTCACACAAATAAACAATAACATGAATGACTGAATAAAGAACTCATACAACAGGACAATAACATGAGTGACTGAATAAAGTACTCATATAACAGGACAACAACATGAATGACTGAATAAAGTACTCATACAACAGGACAATAACATGAGTGACTAAATAAAGAACTCATACAACAGGACAATAACATGAGTGACTAAATAAAGTACATACACAAATAGACAATAACATGTGTGATTGAATAAAGTACCTACACAAAAAGGCAATAACATAAGTGACTGAATAAAGTACTCATACAACAGGACAATAACATGAGTGACTGAATAAAGTACCTACACAAATAGACAATAGCATGAGTGACTGAATAAAGTACTCACACAAATAGACAATAACATGAGTGACTGAATAAAGTACTCACACAAAGAGACAATAGCATGAGTGACTGAATAAAGTACTCACGCAAATGAACAATAACATGAGTGACTGAATAAAGTACTCACACAAATAAACAATAACATGAGTGACTAAATAAAGTACTCACACAAATAAACAATAACATGAGTGACGGAATAGAGTACTCACACAAATTAACAATAACATGAGTGAGTAAATAAAGTACTCACACAAATAGACAACAACACGAGTGACTGAATAAAGTACTCACACAACTAGACAATAACATGAATGACTGAATAAAGTACTCACACAAATAGACAATAACATGAATGACTGAATAAAGTACTCACACAACAGGACAATAACATGAGTGACTGACTAAAGTACTCACACAACAGGACAATAACATGAGTGACTGGATAAAGTAGTGACACAACAGGACAGTAAAATACATGATTGAAAACAATTGTTTATAGAGATTCCTGAAGATCGTCGTCAAGCTAAAGAGTTCGTACTTCGCGCGACAGGCGGCTTGCCGTCTGTGGAAAGTGACCAGTCCTAATGGGAGAGAACCTGATGCACTAAAGTCGATCTTCTTCTTATTTGTGTTCACCGGCTGGACGCTCTAAAGGAAAGTTCTGGTTGTTCGTCCACTTCTGGACTGTAGGCTTGCTCCAGAACTTGAGTGATGAGTGCACATCCGTTTTACAGATCTGACTTGTATTTGTATGCAGGCTGTTGGTTCCTTGCCTCTAGGGCAGAAGCATTCCGACTTCGCCCTAGCAAATTAAGGTGCTGAAGTCGGAGGCAACCAGCCAGGAGGCGCACCGCAGCAATCAGGATGCCACGCACAAACGCAACCGGGAAATATATCTATGTCTGCAAACAAGTATGATTGCCACCATGTGACCTACTCACGTGCACGTCGTACATCTGACCGGCCTACATCTAGTAGAACGGGTCCAGCTTCAAATACTGGAAGCCACACCCAAATCACAAATGAGGCAAGAATCCAGGCAAGAGTATGTGTCTAATTTTATACGAAAACGCCGCTGGAACTATGTCGGCCACGCCCTTAGAATGGATAAATCAAGACTTCCTTACCAAGACCTCATTTGGACACCACAGGGGAAAAGATCTCGTGGAAGACCAAGGGAAACCCTTACGTAGAACTATCATCAGGGAAGGCTCACTCAGGGGCCACTCAAACATCCAAGACCTACAACAGATTGCAACGAGCCGCCATGCATGGAGAGTCATGACCTCTACCCTATGTGCCGCACTCGACACAAGAGGAAAGACTAACTAACTAACTAACACCCAAGATGCCCCGTTGAACCAGAAAAACAGAAAATACGGCTAGTCTTAAAATAATGCACTGGAACACGGAGAGAGTAAGAAATCAGAACCAGAAAACACTTTGAACTAAGAGCAGGTACACGTATGCTGCCTTCAAGAGACGTATCTCAAACAAGACATGGCCTTCAAGGTCAGAGGCTACCAGTGCTTTGGATCTGACCGCAAAGACAGGAGAAAAGGTGGAATTCTTACACTGGTCAAAAATAACATCCTTGGGGGCCAGATTGAAACATACATGGAAGGTGCTGAGTATCAAACTCTTAAGCTCAATACAGAAAATACAGATTTACATTTGATCAACTATTACTGTCCGAGCGACCGCCCTCAGGCACTGGATTCAGTACTAGTAAATGAAAAAATGATCATTTGTGGGGATTTTAATAGCCATTCCCAAAGTTGGGGCTACGATCATATGGACCAGAGAGGAGAGAAACTAGAGGACTGGCAGGATGAGAATAGATTCATTCTCATTAATAAGCTAACCGACCCACCAACCTTCTACTCTAGAGCATGGCATACCACCTCGACACCAGACCTAGCCTTTCACTCACCAGACATGGAACTGAATGTTACCAGAACTGTTGGGAAGCAACTAGGAGGCAGTGACCACCGGCCAGTCTTTCTAACTATAGAAAGCCAGTCTGTAAGAGAGAGCAGCACACTGCCAAGGTGGAATTTTAAGAAGGCAGACTGGAAGTTATATCAGCTTCGCACAAATGTTCTGCTGGAAAATCTGAACACAGATAACGACGTAGAAAAAGTAGTCCAAGAGTTGAGCAAACGCATACTGCAGGCAGCCCTAGAAGCAGTTCCAAGAGGTGCTCGTAAACAATACAAACCATACTGGAATTACGATATGGAAACAGAAAGAAAACAGGCTGAGACCAGACCTTGTCAGGAGCAGTTCAACAACTACCAACATTCAAAGGTCAAATTACAAAGAGCCAAACTGCAGGCTAGATGGACAAGCTGGCAGGAAAAGACAAAGTCTCTAAACTTTGAAAAAGACACAAGGAAGTTGTGGAGGTTAGTTAAACAAATGATGAGAGTACAGGGAGAAATGTTAATATTGCACTATGCAAAGAAGGAGCCATCCTAACAAGAAAACAGGCAACTGACCACTTTGCAGATTCCTTTGCAGAAGACAGCAACATTAAAGTCAGCCCAGAGAAACAGCGAGAGGTTCGAGAGAACAACGAGCAAACAAGACAAAATGATATAATTCCTGAGACACTGGTGGCAGCATTTACATCCAGCGACTTAAGAGTTAGCAATATCAAAGCTGAGAATGGGAAAATCACCTGGAATTGATGGAACAACCACCGAAATGATCAAGTACCTTGAAACAAACCACCAAAATAAAGCTGCTACAGATCTTTAATCATTGTTGGACCAGTGGCAAAGTTCCTCAGATATGGAGAGAGGCAATTACAATACCTCTGCTTAAACCAGGAAAGGACAGTTCTGATGCCTCCAGCTATAGACCGATCAGTCTTACCAGCTGCCTCTGTAAAACAATGGAACGTATTATCAACCTTAGACTCCAATGGTACTTGGAAAGTGAAAACATCTTCACAAGACGATTACCATATTATGGACAGACCAGAGCAAGTTATTATCCCTCGCCTTACAACAGGGCACAATCGACTTCGCTGCCACAAGTACAACAAATTTAAGATTGGCCAATCAGCCATGTGTACCTGTGGACTGGCACCTGAGACAACAGATCACATCCTCCAAGACTGTCCCAGATTCAACGCTTCTAGGAAAACCTTCTGGACAAAAGGGACACTTGTGGAAGTGAAACTTTACGGGCCGTTTACTGAATTGCAAAAGACTGTATAGTTCATACTGGAGACATTATTGCAGATATGGATGATTTATTTCAAGCGAACGAAAGAAGAAGAATTTCGACTTCGAAGGAACTAAAGTCTGTAATCTCGACTCTGCTAAACCTATACTAGGGCAATAAAACAATGACAATGTAGAAACTACATAGACAAACATCAGACAAGGTAGAATCAGACAGTGTAGACACTACGTGAACAAACTTCAGATGATGTAGAAACTACATGAGCAAAGACTGGACAATGTAGAAAGAGACAATCATTGGACAGTGTAGAATCAAACAATGCAGAAACTACATGAGCAAAGATCAGACAATGTAGAATGAGACAATCATAGGACAGTGTAGAATCAAACAATGCAGAAACTACATGAACAAACATAAAAAAATGTAGCATCCCACAGTGTGGAATCAGACGATGTAGACAATGCATCAACAAACTTCAGACGATAAAGAAACCATATGATTAAACATCAGACAATGTTGAATCAGGCAATGTAGAATGCCACAATCATAGGGCAATGCACAATCAAACAATGCAGAAACTACATGAGCAAACATCAGACAGTGTAGAAGGAAACGATCATAGGACAATGTAGAATCAAACAATGCAGAAACTACATGAGCAAAGATCAGACAATGTAGAAGGAAACGATCATAGGACAATGTAGAATCAAACAATGCAGAAACTACATGAGCAAACATCAGACAATGTAGAAGGAAACGATCATAGGACAATGTAAAATCAAACAATGTAGAAACTACATGAGAAAACATCAGACAATGTAGAAGGAAACGATCATAGGACAATGCACAATCAAACAATGCAGAAACTACATGAGCAAACATCAGACAATGTAGAAGGAAACGATCATAGGACAATGTAGAATCAAACAATGCAGAAACTACATGAGAAAACATCACAGAATTTACAATCATAAGGTGTAGAATCAGACGATGTAGACACTGTATGAACATACTTCAGGCGATATCGAAACTATATGAGCAAACATAAGACGATGTAGAATCAATGCTAAATAACATAGAATGTGACTAGACAGCTCAACGGAGGAATGGAAAACACGCGCACAGATACCACCAAACGTTTTGATCAAAGGCTTTATCATCGGAGTACTAATAAATACAATACCAACTTTTATTGGAAAACTCAGCGTAAAAGACAACAAAACTAATGCAGAATCCAACAATATAGAATCAGACAACATAGAATCAGACAATACAGAATCAGATAATGGAAAATCAGACAATGCAGACACTGCACGAACAAACTTCAGACGTTGTAGAAACTACACGAACGAACATCGAGGAAATGAGAAAAACGACCCTCCGAGTGATCATTTCCGATTCGGAGGAGGCCATGTTGGATTCAGTGTGAGATAACTCCGCCTGGCCCGGCAGACGTCCTGGTGTTTGTCTGAGATGGGACTGCATATGAAATGTTGATAACTGGCGGGGCGGGTTTGTGTCCGCCAAAGACTTAGCTTGTTACTTGAATTCATCGTATTAGATAGAATATGGAGCAGAGCTTTCCAAACGGTGTGTGCTACACATTAATGTGTCGTCTGCAGTGTGTCTCGCTAACGTAAAGACAATTCAGACAATTAATTATATGCATGCACCCGTAAATCCTTTCAATAGATATCATAAAAATATGTGAAGGGAAATCAAGAGGCCGCCCTGGGAGCACATGGATCGATGACGTCAAGGAGCTTCTACATCAACACGGAGGGATAGTAGCCATTGCTGCCCATCAAGCAGTGGATTGAAAACTATCCCTCCCTACAATGCAGAAGTGGAAATTGATGATGATAGTATTATAAGGAATGTTTCAGTGGTACTTTCTAAATTAACAAGTCATAATTTTTATTGGCTATCCTCCGAATAACGCGCACATTAGATGGCGGCCCAAAACAGGGCCTCAGTCACGTGTCAATTGCGCACTTTCGGCGACTTAATTTGCGGTTTTCCGGCAACTACCGCCACTGCCGAGAGTATCCCCCACTGGGGCAAAACTAGATGGCTAGGACCCACAAGCAAAGCTGCAAGAGATGCGAAAGCTGCTGCTCGTGAGTTCCAGCCATTTAGTTTAGCCTCAATCCACACCGCGTGAGCGGCGAGGGGGATACTTTCGGCGGTGGCGGTTGTCACCGGAAAACCGCAAATCAAGTCGTCGGAAGTGCGCAATTGACACGTGACTGAGGCTCTGTTAGGGTTTCTTGAGGCCGTCATCTTATGTGCCCGTTATTTGGAGGATAGCGTTTTTTTTTTTTTTTTGGGTTCAAATTTATTCTACATATGGAGTGTAGTGAGATTTTACAAACATCGTATATACATGGAAGTCTTATACACGGCAAAATAGGTAACACACGTGGACATGACCCGTAACCCGGAAGCGAACGTCAAGTCCTTGACATCTGTGACCTGGCCTGACCTTGCGCAGTACGACATGAATGTTTAACTGAGGTTTAAGGTTTGAACAACGGATCAACATCAGGGCACACGGGTAGTAACCCATAAATGAATGTCTAGCAGTTCGACTGTCTCCAACTTAAGAATATCGAACCGCGTGCCTGGGACCCACTGCTTTGGTGGACTTAGCTCCAGCTGCCACCGTGGTGGATATGCTGCCACTCTGAAGTGGGCGCAGTTGCGTGCGTGGTTGTCAGGTCAAGGGCGGTAATCCGATAGTTTATTGTGCTTTAAACATCAGTGAAACAACAAGAGATCGCCTGGAGGACATCTGGTTTATATATCATGTCCCCTGGGTGGGTTCCGGGGCCCTATTGTGGGGAAAACAAGAACAGACCCACCGCCTCCCCAAAAGCATGTCGTAAGAGTCGACTAACTGGGAAGATTCCTCTGAAGTCGGAGTGCATCTGCCTGAGAGGCAAGGAACCAGCAGTCTACATTTAATTGAATCAGATCTGTAAAACTGATGCCCACGCAACACTCAGGTTCTGGAGCAGGACTGCAGTCCAGAAGTGGACGAACAACCAGAACTTTACGCCAGAGTGTACAGCTGGTGAACGCGAAGAAGAAGAAGAAGATATATCATGTACAGTAGTGATGCGGATCTAGGTCAAGTGGAAGTCTTAAATCTGTGAGTGAGAGAGGGAGGGGGGCAGGAACAAGAAAATGAACGAACAAATAAACTAACAATATTTCTAAAGAGACATGAATTAGACATTGGAGCCCATCTGATATCGGTCCTTTCATGCACCATCTTTCACACCCTTGGTGTAATTTATGTTAGGTTCATTTAAAAATATACATACTTTAAGTATAATATTAAACAGCGACACACACACACACACACACACACACACACACAGAGAGAGAGAGAGGGAGAGAGAGAGAGAGAGAGAGAGAGAGAGAGAGAGAGAGAGGGGGGGGGAGAGAAATACACAAATACACAAAAAGTGACAGACAAAAGAATTTTTCAACAATCTACCCAATATTCTGAGAAAAAGCACACACACACACACACACACACACACACACACACACACACACACAGATAAAAGAGAGAGAGAGAGAGAGAGAGAGAGAGAGAGAGAGGGAGGGAGGGGGGGGGGAGAGAGGGGGGGGGGGGAACAGATTATTGAATGATGTAGCACTGTCAGACCTTTTCTTCCGTTAGATAATTACGTTTTTGTAAAAGAAAACGTATTTCTCTATTCCCTCTCTTACTCCAGTCTGGTCCCCCCCCTCTCTCTCTCTCTCTCCAGCTCTTGCTCTCTCTCTAACTCTCTTGGTCTCTCTCCCCATCTCTCTCTCTCTTTCTATCACTTACTCTCTCTCCATCTCTTGCTCTCTCTCCATCTCTTGTTCTATCTCTCCGTCTCTTGCTCTCTCTCCTTCTCATGCTCTCTCTCTCCATCTCTTGCTCTATATCTCCACCTCTTGCTCTCTATCTCCATCTCTTGTTCTCTCTCCTCTCTTGCTCTCAATCTCCATCTCTTATTCTCTGTCCATCTCTTGCTCTCTATCTCCATATCTTGCTATCTATCTCCATCTCTTGCTCTCTCTCCATCTCTTGCTCTCTCTCCATCTCTTGCTCTATCTCCATCTCTTGCTCTCTATCTCCATCTCTTGTTCTCTCTCTATCTCTTGCTCTCTCTCCATCTCTTGTTCTATCTCCACCTCTTGCTCTCTATCTCCATCTCTTGTTCTCTCTCCATCTCTTGCTCTCTCTCCATCTCTTGCTCTCTATCTCCATCTCTTGCTCTCTCCCCATCTCTTGCTCTCTCTCCATTTCTTGCTCTCTCTCTCCATCTCTTGCTCTCTCTCTCTCTCTCCATCTCTTGCTCTCTCTCCCCACCTCTTGCCCTCTCTCTTTATCTCTTGCTCTCTCTCTCTCTCCATCTCTTGCTCTCTCTTCATCTTTCTCACCATCTCTTGCGCTCTCTATCTCACTCCATTTCTTGTCCTCTCGCTTCGTCTCTTTCTCATTCTCCCCATCTCTTGCTCTCTCTCCCCATCTCTTGCTCTCTCCATCTCTTGCTCCCTCTCTCTCTCCATCTCTTGCTCTCCCTCTCCACATCTCTTGCTCACTCTCCGTTTCTCGCTCTCTCTCTTCATCTCTTGCGCTCTCTCTCTCTCAATCTCTTGTTCTCTCTCCATCTCTTGCTCTCTCTCCATCTCTTGCTCTGTCTCCATCTCTTGCTCTCTCTCCATCTCTTGCTCTCTCTCCATCTCTTGCTCTCTCTCCATCTCTTGCTCTCTCTCCATCTCTTGCTCTCTCTATCTTCATCTCTTGCTCTGTCTCTTCATCTCTTCCTCTCTCTCTCTCCATCTCTTGTTCTCTGTCCATCTCTTGCTCACTCTCCATTTCCTGCTCTCTCTCTCTCTCTCTCTCTTCATCTCTTGCTCTGTCTCTTCATCTCTTGCTCTCTCTATCTCTCTTCATCTCTTGCTCTCTCTATCTCTCTCCATCTCTTGCTCTTTCTCCATCTCTTGCTCTTTCTCCATCTCTTGCTCTCTCTCTCCATCTCTTTCTCTCTCTCCATCTCATGCTCTCTCTCTCTTCATCTTTTGCCCTGTCTCTTCATCTCTAGTTCTCTCTCTCCATCTCTTGCTCTTTCTCCAACTCTTGCTCTCTCGTCCCACTCTTGCTCCTTCTCCCCTTCTCTTGCTCTCCCTTTCTCTCCATCTCTTGCTCTCTCTCCCCATTTCTTGCTCTCTCTCTCCATCCCTTGTTCTCTCTATCTCTCATCTCTCTGCATATCCTGCCCACTCTCTCTCTCTCTCTCTTTCTCTCTCTCTCAATGTATATATAAATATATATCTATATATGTATATATGGAAATGTATATATGTATACGTGTATATATATATATATATATATATATATATATATATATATATATATATATATATATATATATATATATATATATATATAAATTTTACTTTACTTTCATTCGAATTGTGTATACTGTACAAATAAAATCAGGACTCTTCTGTGTGCTGAATCCGCGTGTGGAGAAAATCGCGACTCTCTGATTTGTGAAGTTACATGGAAATTATTACTTCATTTCCACCTGTTTGGAGTAGGAAATCCCATATGTTCCTTTGGCATATTGTAAGGTGAAAATGTTAAATGATGAATTCAGTATCGACATCACAGAACTCGGGACACCTCCATAAGCGCTCTGTCCCCATGTTCAGCAGCAAGCGAAAAGTTATAATTCCGATGGTACCAGTAACTGTCTAAATGTATATCCGTCTCGCCCTTCCAGTAAGTGTTGAGCGTCGGCCAGATATTGTAATAAACCAACAAGCAACTTTCAAGACAAAATCTGATTGGTTGATTTTAGCCAATAACAAATGACCGGAAACAGAAAACGCTATTGCTATACATACGTACAAGAAGAGGTAAAGAAGAAAGCAGTGAGATTGTACTTGAGAAAAAAAATCGTGAAAATTGCGATAGTGTCATAGTTATGCGAGTGGTTGAATGCTATATCTTCTTTTTTTCTGTCTTCTTTGTATTCTCCAGCTATAAACTCTGGTGGCGGAAAGTTCTGGTTGTTCGTCCACTTTTGGACTGCAGTTCTGTTTCAGAACCCGAGTGGTGCGTGTGCATCAGTTTTCCAAATCTGAATTATCTTTATGCAGACTGCTAGTTCCTTGCCTTTCAGGCAGGTGCACTCAGACTTCGAAGGAAGCTCCCAATTAGTCGACTCTTACGACATGCTTTTTGGTAGGCAGTGGGTCTATTCTTGTTTTACCCTATAGTAGGGCACCGAAACCCTCAAGGGGAAATATATACTATATCTAACCAACGTATATCTTCTCAGAAGATATGTGATTGGTTGATTTCAGCCAATTAATGGCCAGAACTAGATCAGACTATTTTACGCCCTGGTACAAAAAAAAAAGGGAAGCGGCTGGCCGAACTTTTAGAACGCGGGGCTCTCACGGGTTCAAATCCTCGGTAAGGCTGGGGATTTGTTTCTGTCCGGGGGAAAAAATAAAATCCTCACCTGCACAGTCCGTGGCGACAGCACTAGCCATGTGGTCGTAACTCCTCAGGCTAAAAGACCGCCCTGCCTACACCACAAAAGTGGTATGACAACGGCAGTTAATAGCAGCAATGGAACAAAAGGAATCATGAAGAAAATGCTGTTCCTTGTTCCCAGTATGCAGACAACTGGTCACCCCCCTCCCCCCCCACCCCCCCCATTCCCCCCCCCCCACACACACACACAGTGATTAAAATCCTAAATCAGATAGCAGAACCTTGTCAAACAGTTGAAAAACTGGTCTCAGCGACCTCAGAGATAAAGGCCAGATTGACAAAATGTCCAATTTCTGCCGTTAGTTCATCCAGAGATTTTTGTGAACTATGTGTAGTTCTCTCTGATACTGAAAAACCTCCCGTGCAAGGGAGACATGATATCATCGAAACTGTGCGCACCCCCGGTGCACCGACCCTGATATTATCAATGTTAAGCGCGCCTCGGTGCACTGTTCCTGATATCATCGAAGCTGGGCGCCCTCTCGGTGCAACGGGTCGTGTCACAGGCCGGATAAAGCTTGTGCCACTGCCCGCTGATCGTTACGGTTCCCGCACATGTTCCGCTTAAGAGAATGGGCAGGCTATCACAGCCTGCCATCGACAGGCGAATTTCTGAAAGTCGACTTCCCAAACCGGAATCCCAGTTGAGTTGGATCGCTGAGAAGACAATGTTTGGCTGGGATGTTTGTTCGCATGACCCGCTGCACGAACTGCGCACTTTGCTAGTGTTGTTTCTGGTGAGCCTCTTTGTTTCTTTAATGGCTGCCTCTGTTTATTCCATACTCTTTGTGGTCATTGACTTGTTGTACACTGTTGTTTATTTTAATCCAGTTGTTTTATTGGATTTTGTGCTTTATTTTTTTCTTTTTACTAGTCAATGAGTTATTGGGTTCATCATTATCATCATCATCATCATCTTTTTCTTCTTCATCTACTTCTTCTTCTTCTTCCTCATCATTATCTTTTTTTCTTGCTCACCATCTTTTTTTTTCTTCTATTTTTCTTCTTCTTCTTCTTCTTGTTCTTCGTTCATTCATCTTTGAAAGAGCGGTTGGTACGTTTTATAATGGTTTACATCCAGGCTGCAGCATCTGCGCCTTTTTAGCCTAATACAATCGATTTAAACAAATTCTTCATTAATTACCTTTTACGACATGCTTGTTGGGGGCAGTCAGATTTTTCTTCCTTTCAACCCACCCCCCCCCCTCCCCCCCCCCCCCCCGTTTCCTCCTCCCAAACACACACTTTTCGGGTTTTCGGGACCCAGAAATTCAGACTTTAAAATGTAAAAGAAAGTGTCTAATGTTAGGGCTCGTTCATGGTTCGGTGATTCGTAAGTGTCAACCCCACCAGGACGGCACCACAAGCGATAAACACCCGGTGACACAAAGGGACCACCTTTCGGATGAGAATCCCCCGCATACAAACCCCAGAAACGCCGTTCAACGGTTAGGTTATATTAGGGACCCTGATTACAGTCGGGCTGGTCTTTATTGGTAGGTATCCAATCGGAGTAACATGTATTCCCAATTAGGTGGGTTTTGATAATGCCGAGATTTAGTCATGTTGGCAACTGCTTCCTACTCACACTTACCAAAACGTACATACTCTAAACCTCAATCGAACCTCACCAAGCGACTTCGTACGTTCTTTCACGACCTCTGCAGCAGAGATCCCACACTAAACTACCCACTAGCTGAAGAACCCACTCACCGTCTACCTTCCACACACTTTTCCCACTCCGTCCCACGTAAATTATTTCCCCTTTGAAGAATACATTAACTTCTCTATCGCAGTGGTCCCCCTTTGAGGGCGTTCTCTGTTGCAGATAGCGCCCTGGCAGGGGGCGTGGGTTCAACTGGGACCATCTCTTGCTGAATACTGCGCCCCAGATCGGGTCACCCCGGGCTCTCTCCGGGTGGTGGGGTGTACTAGGACATTGCCAGCGTCTCCAAAAAAACTGAAACGCGGATTCCCTGATTAGATCGGAGTTCGGAGCTTGTAAAGTTTTCTGCGCAAATTGTTTCTCTTTCTAAATGTGGAGAATTTTAGTTTGCTTTGAGAATAATAAATGGGTTGGTAGGAAGGAAACGGAGTAGTGATGTTGGCTGACAAGATAGGAAGAGTGCTTTCTTCTTCTTCTTGTGCTGTTGCTGCTTCTGCTGATTCTGCCTTTGTCGCTTCTTCTTCTTCTTCTTCTTCTTCTTCTTCTTCTTCTTCTTCTTCTTCTTCTTCTTCTTCTTCTTAGCATTCACCGCCTGTAATAGTCCGGCGGAAGGGTCTGGTTGTTCGTCCTTTTCTGGACTTTGGACTGGTTCCAGAACTCAAGTTTTGCATGTACATCATTTTTTTCCCGATCTGGTTTATTTATATGCAGACTGTTGATACTTGCTTTTCATGCACATCGAATTCGAAAGAAACATCCCTAATTAGTGGACTTTTAGTCTAAGGTGCGGGGATATGTCCTCTCCGTCCCTCATCAAAATAGGGCCCGAAGCCCACATAGGTAAACAGAGTGAAGATTCAGGCTGCCATTAAAGAAATAGCATATTAATGTGGGTTTCTATTTTCTATTCCTTCCCCTCTTCTTCTTCCTCTCTCCTCTTCCTCCTCTATCTTCTTCTTCTTCTTCTTCTTCTTCTTCTTCTTCTTCTTCTTCTTCTTCTTCTTCTTCTTCTTCTTCTTCTTCTTCTTCTTCTTCTTCTTCTTCTTCTTCTTCTTTTTCTTTTTCTTCTTCTCCTCCTCATCCTGCTCTTCCTACTCCTCCCACACCTCTTCCTATCCTCCTACCATAAAACTAATGTCAGGAGGCTGGTAGGTTTAATGAAAGCTATCGTGCAGTCCAGATCCCCTCTGTACTATCCAGCTGTTGTCTAGATTAAGTCTGTAACAGCCCATATTTCAATCCTGGTAGCAGCAAACGCTGTGGGCCGGTTATCTCTTTGTATTTTAGTTCATTCTTTTTTAAATAACTTCGTCGCATTTAAAAAGTGGTGTTGCCTTGTTAAAACTGCCATTGTGATGTTACCGTGTTCGTCCGCCCGGGATGTCACACACTTGACATCCTTAACAAGATATTGTCCGGTTACAAGACAAATGCTTGGTCATCGTAATTTCTACCAAACTTTCAAGCAAGGCCGGATTTATACGCCATGAGGTCCTAAGATATATAATGCCTAGAAGCTCCTACTATTTTAAATGACAACAGCTAAAAAAAATGTATATAGAATATACTTTTTTTTTTTTTTAAATATGAACGTTTTAAGCATAAGTGTGAGGCAATGGCTAAGCGAGATCAGGAGGTTGGTGTATTCATTCATTCTCCATCTGATGGCAGCCTTTACAATGCTCGCAGGCTGAAGGCCAAAACCAGGATGAGAAAGGTACTTATCAGAGAGCTGCTGTTTGCAGATGATGCCGCAAAAACCGCCCACTCAGAGGTGGAGCTGCAATGTTTACTATCTGCCTTTGCTGATGCCTGCTGTGAATTTGAAGTAACAGTCAGCAAAAAGAAGACAAAGGTTATGGTGCAAGGTGTCAATGAGAGTTCTACAGTCTGCATTGACGGTGAAGAGCTTGAGATAGTAAACCTTTTTACCTATCTGGGTTCCACAGTGAATAGTAAACTATCGCTGGACCAAGAAATCAACATCAGGATAGGTAAGGTATCAACAACAATGAGCAGATTGACAAAGAGAGTTTGGGAGAGCAGAAAAAAAGTAAAGTAAAGATCCCTTTCCACACCTTTAGGCGTATCTGGTATATGGGCAGAGCGTCCCATATTTTTACAGACCATCAGCACTCGGTGGGTAATGTGGTCAGCATTACGCCGGCTGTCTTTACTTTCCCAGGATAGCCATCCTGGTACCCATTTTAGGCTGGGTCGACCTGCGACGTCCCCATACCACGACAAAAATCCACGCAGCCTGCAGTGGGTTTCGATCGCGGTATGCTGGCTCACGAGTCGGACTCGCAACGCCTTAGCCACGGACGCCGGGAGAACAGAAAGCTCACAATTAAATAAAAAACCCTTGTCTATCAGGCTTGTGTTCTCAGCACTCTGCTTTATGGCAGTGAAACTTGATCAGCTTATTGGCACCAGGAGAGACAGTTAAATAGCTTTCACATGCGATGCCTAAGAATAATACTTGGCATTAAGTGGCAGGACAAAATCACAAATACTGAAGTATTTGAAAGAGCAGGTCCTACAACAGTCTTTTCCATGCTCAGTCTATGAAGGCTCAGGTGGCTGGGTCACACCTGGAGAATGGAGGATGGCAGAGTCCCTAGGGACATCCTTTATGGTGAATTAAAGACAGGAAGAAGATGTCGAGGCCGACCTCTACTACGTTATAAAGATGTGTGCAATCGGGACATGAATGATACAGGTATTGAGGCGGACTCATGGGAACAAAATGCAATAGATCGTGTTGTGTGGAAAGGGCATATCAGGAAGGGAATGAGAGTGAAGGAAGAAATGATTGAAGAAAGGGTGAAAATAAAAAATAAAAAACCAGTTAAACACAAATGTTGACAACAATGGTCCTGAAATCCCATGCTATCATTGTGTAAGACTTTTCTTGACACGGGCGGGTCTTGCTAGTCACACTCGCCATCGCCATGGGCTGTGAGTCTCATGCCTCCTCATAGCGCAATATAACACTTTCGTCTGGAAAGACGGAAAGGTGCCAATGATGAAGGCAATATACTATCGTTTGATTTTTAGTAAAAAGAAATAATAAAGAATCTTCTTCTTCTTCTTCTTCTTCACTTCCTCTTTTACCGCTGTGGGTGTCGAGGAAGATATAAGGTTCTGTTTCTAGCTCTTCTGGCTGCCTCGACCATAGGCACATCGTGCTGTTGTAGAGCTTCTCTGATGTTATCCTTCCATCTTGTTCTTGGTCTACCCCGTGCTCTACATCCTTCTTCTCTTCCCATGTATGCTTTGTATGGTATGGTGTCACAAGGCATTCTCTCTAAGTGGGCAAACCATTTCACTTGCTGTTTTTGTATGTAATCCAGAATTGGTTCTGTGCCAACTTTTTCTCTTATGATCTCATTCCTGATCTTATCTCTTATGGTCACTCCTACAGCCCTTCTCAGACATCTCATTTCCATGGTTACTAATTTTCTTGTATGGTTTGTTGTGAGTGACCATGTCTGGCACTGGTAGCACAGAGTTGGAATAAATTTGCTTTGAATAAGATGTCTCTAATAATAAAGAATGTGCCTGCAAAATCACACAAATTATATTTTATAATCCTCTCAACAGCTTTATTACAAGAAAATTGAGGGGGTCGAGTTAGCGCAGTCGATAGGAGACTCGCTTTCAAATCCAGCTGCGACTAGCTGCAGCCCACGGCCGGTGTTCGAAACCGCACGGTTCCCGAAATTCATCCAACCTCTAGGTAATGGGTACCAGAGTTAACACTCTAGGGGTAAATGGTGGAACGTCGCTGTAGCTACGGAGTTTCGACACAGGCGGACAGTTTCCTATCAGCTGTCTGTACTGGTGGCAGAGCAGGTATGGTTTATAACAGTGTGCATTGACGCTGGTTCACATCTCCAGACTTTACCTTTAAAAGAAAATTGC
>CAJHNH020002773.1:222408-227408 GCA_905116865.2 Candidula unifasciata
GAAGAAGAAGAAGAAGAAGAAGAAGAAGAAGAAGAAGAAGAAGAAGAAGAAGAAGAAGAAGAAGAAGAAGAAGAAGAAGAAGAAGAAGAAGAAGAAGAAGAAGAAGAAGAAGAAGAAGAAGAAGAAGAAGAAGAAGAAGAAGAAGAAGAAGAAGAAGAAGAAGAAGAAGAGGAAGAAGGAAGAAGAAGAAGAAGAAGAAGCAAGAAGAAGAAGAAGAAGAAAGAAGAAGAAGAAGAAGAAGAAGAAAAGAAGAAGAAGAAGAAGAAGAAGAAGAAGAAGAAGAAGAAGAAGAAGAAGAAGAAGAAGAAGAAGAAGAAGAAGAAGAAGAAGAAGAAGAAGAAGAAGAAGAAGAAGAAGAAGAAGAAGAAGAAGAAGAAGAAAGAAGAAGAAGAAGAAGAAGAAGAAGAAGAAGAAGAAGAAGAAGAAGAAGAAGAAGAAGAAGAAAGAAGAAGAAGAAGAAAGAAGAAGAAGAAGAAGAAGAAGAAGAAGAAGAAGAAGAAGAAGAAGAAGAAGAAGAAGAAGAAGAAGAAGAAGAAGAAAAGGAAGAAGAAGAAAAGGAAGAAGAAAAGAAGCAGAAGAAGAAGAAGAAGACGACGACGAAGACGAAGAAGACATCTATTGCATTATGGCTTGTTAACTACATGTCCTTGTCTATACCCCAATTTAGTATACGATGGCAAGACAATGTCACATTTCCCGAAACATCGTGTGGAGAAGGCAAAAGCAAAGTTCTTTGGTTCATAAAGGACAACACAGTACACATACACAAATAGGCTCTAACTATGAAGTGACTACATAGGACTCTAATGTATTGAATAAACGATACTCATCTAGTGTCCCTGGCGAAAAAACTTCGTTCAATGGAATGACGGTCAGCCTATATACCTCCAACGCGCAGGTAGGGGCAAAAAAAGGGACGGGTTTGACGCCAACACCGTACACTGAGTGTCTAAGGAGGGAGGGAGGGGTTGGCCTATAGGGCGTAACCGGGGTTGGGTTGTGGGGATGACATTAGTCCATCCGCATGGAATAAAAGTGGTGCCTGTGCTTGCAAACAGACAGACAGACAGACAGACAGACAGACAGACAGACAGACAGACAGACAGACAGACAGACAGACAGACAGACAGACAGACAGACAGGCAGACAGGCAGACAGGCAGACAGGCAGACAGGCAGACAGGCAGACAGGCAGACAGGCAGACAGGCAGACAGGCAGACAGGCAGACAGGCAGACAGGCAGACAGGCAGACAGGCAGACAGGCAGACAGGCAGACAGGCAGACAGACAGACAGACAGACAGACAGACAGACAGACAGACAGACAGACAGACAGACAGACAGACAGACAGACAGACAGACAGACAGACAGACAGACAGACAGACAGACAGATAGACAGATAGACAGATAGACAGATAGACAGATAGACAGATAGATAGATAGATAGATAGATAGATAGATAGATAGATAGATAGATAGATAGATAGATAGATAGATAGATAGATAGATAGATAGATAGATAGATAGATAGATAGATAGATAGATAGATAGATAGATAGATAGATAGATAGATAGATAGATAGATAGATAGATAGATAGATAGATAGATAGATAGATAGATAGATAGATAGATAGATAGATAGATAGATAGATAGATAGATAGATAGATAGATAGATAGATAGATAGATAGATAGATAGATAGATAGATAGATAGATAGATAGATAGATAGATAGATAGATAGATAGATAGATAGATAGATAGATAGATAGATAGATAGATAGATAGATAGATAGATAGATAGATAGATAGATAGATAGATAGATAGATAGATAGATAGATAGATAGATAGATAGATAGATAGATAGATAGATAGATAGATAGATAGATAGATAGATAGATAGATAGATAGATAGATAGATAGATAGATAGATAGATAGATAGATAGATAGATAGATAGATAGATAGATAGATAGATAGATAGATAGATAGATAGATAGATAGATAGATAGATAGATAGATAGATAAATAAATAGATAGCCGCCTCGAGTGCTAGAGGTCCCTGGTTCAGGCTCGATAAAGGCTGGGCTTCTTTCACGAAGACTTCTAGTAATTTCCCCCTCGTCCTTGGGTAGCAAAACCGGGCACCCGTGTGTATTGTTGCGAACGTAAAAAATTTCTTGGCAGTTGGAAATCAAAAAGAGTAGCCTAACGGCGCTGCCAGGGCAAAAGTTGAAATTAAAGATCTATCCAAAGTAGTTTAGGATCCTTGCTGCTTTGTATGTAGTAAGGTAAATTTATCATCTTTCCTGTGAGGTCGAATATGTTTTACAGGTGTTATGTGTGGCAGTGTGTGTTTTACAGATGTTATGCGTGTTAGCGCGTTTTACAGGTTTATGTGTGGTAGAGTTCATGCATTGCGCTGAGATTCTTCCGACTTAGGCTTGGGTTAGAAGAAGAACGGAGAACTTATGGGTTACACCCGTGTACCACGATGTTGACCCGTTGATTCAACATACAAACACGTACACATGCGCGCCACCGTGCGCAAACACTACCGTCGCGTACGTCTATCAAATGATGGAAAGGATTTTTTACATTCAGGTTTTAACGACAAGAAGACAAACAGCGCCGCTCACGTCCCACACCTCGTATCATTTCATTCACCTCACACACGCATACGTGTAGTCCTTAGAACGAAAGCGTCACCTAATACCAGTCGCCGTGTACTAACTTCCTGCCTTAGGGCCCACATCGGAAACCGCTGACCCGCCCTTAGTACTCCTAGACGCCGCAGCATCTCTGGTAGCCTTTTCTCATTTCCGGTTCCGCATTGACGATGGTTTTGTGCGAACATGGCGGATACCACCCTGTTGTACGAAAATCGATAATCGACCAATCGTTGTAATCTATATGCCTGGGGTTATATGCTTTGATAGATCAGCCAAAGCGTGGCACATGTCAATACTATTTCCGGTTCACAATCGTCGACAGCACGAACATTTTGGTTTACTCGGGCTCCTTACAAATTTCCTGGAGGTGGGAACACTCAAAACAGCTCACTCCTGGTTTAGTATGTAATAATTACATATATAAATATATATATATATATATATATATATATATATATATATATATATATATATATATATATATATATATATATATATATACAGTATACTGAATGGCAAACAAACAAATCGAATGTTTTGTGCAGTTGGGAAGAACACCTTTTGGCGCTATACTATACAAGGCATACACTACACCATGGACGAAGAGCATGAGGTAGACCAAGAACAAGATGGAAAGATATCATCAGAGAAACTCTACAACAGCACGATGTGACTATGATCGAGGCTGCCAGGAGAGCAGGAAGCAGAACCTTTTATCATTCTCACCACCAGAAGCAGTAAAAGAGTAAGTCAAGCAGAAGAAGATAAAAAAGAAGAAAGAGGCGGAGGAGGCGGAGAGCAGATAAATATAATATTGTTCTTGAAATAATATATGTGTAAACAAAACCTTAAAATGATACTATCTATATATAATGTAATGAATACGAAACTGTTAAAAGCATTCACTAATAAATCATAGAGCCGAGCAAAAATTACAGACAAGTGCCGGACAGACAACAACAAATAGGCGAAAACAGACAACAAAAGTGGTAGGGAAAATAGCTCATGTAGCAAGCGACTTACTTGAATGACCCGCATGTTCAAACCCGTCTCTTGAGCCAGCTGTTCCCGGATATGTCTGGTGGGTTTGGGCGTGGTAGCAAAGGCGGCCTTCAGCGTCTCCAGCTGCTTGGCTTTGATCGTTGTCCTGGGGCCTCGTCTCTTGGCGCCTACGGTGTTGGTAGAGTTGGGGTTCGTTCCCGTCCCGCTGCCCGGACCATCCATTCCCAGACCGGGACTGGGACAGCTATCGTTACTGTTGCCATCGGGACCCCCGGAACGATCCAGGTGGATCTCTGAGACTACATTGGAGCAGTCCGAGTCCACAGAGCCGGGGCTGACGTCCAGATGAGAGCAGTCACCTTCCTGTTTGATGGGCGGGAGGGGTAACGGGCTACACAAGCGTGGAGACAGCAAGGAGCTGAAGGTTCTGCTGCTGTTACTCATGGTGGAGTTACAGCTGTTGGTTAAGTTGGTCAATCCGCTAGAGCAGCCGTGATGGTTGCCCGTGCTACAGTTTAATGGCTGTTCCAGATTCCCTTCTAAGGATGAAGTGACGCCGTGATGGTTTAAACCCCCGAGGGAATGTCCTTCCGAACTATTTATGTGGAGAAAGTTGTTGCTCTTACAACCGAGAGAATGAGCAAGGCTGCCGAGAACCGAATCTTTCGTGTCGTTAGGACTGCAGTCGCCGTCTAAGGGAAAATCCTTCTCTGAAATGTTGCCCTGGGTGTCGATTCCTGAGTCCATATCGCCGTCATCCTCCATGTCTGAACCTGGAAAACAGAAAGAAATCTGCAAATAAAATAAAATACAGGACCTTTCTGACACGATTGGCGCAAACGGTTATATAGTTGGGGAGGGGCGAGGGGGGGGGGAGGGGAGAGAAAGAAAGGCAAATGGTATCAGACTCATTTTTTATGGACCGGTTGGCATTCGGGGCTGATGTGGTCAAAATCACACCTGCCGCCTTTACTTTACCGGTATTTCTTGACAACCATTTCTTCATCTTCTTCTTGTTTTTCTTCTTCTTCTTCCTCATCTTCTTCTTGTTTTTCTTCTTCTTCTTCCTCTTCTTCTTATTTCTTCTTCTTCTTCTTCTTCTTCTTCTTCTTCTTCTTCTTCTTCTTCTTCTTCTTCTTCTTCTTCTTCTTCTTCTTCTTCTTCTTCTTCTTCTTCTTCTTCTTCTTCTTCTTCTTCTTCTTCTTCTTCTTCTTCTTCTTCTTCTTCTTCTTCTTCTTCTTCTTCTTCTTCTTCTTCTTGTTTTTCTTCACAATATTGATAACTGATTGTGGTGGTGATGATGATGAAGTGATGAACTGCAACGACTA